>PVIH01004899.1:0-132209 GCA_004025045.1 Sigmodon hispidus | reverse complement strand
TATACCTGGTCACAGTCTGCACACACAGGCTCTGACCTCCCTAGTACACACGGGCTCTATACCTGGTCACAGTCTGCACACACAGGCTCTGACCTCCCTAGTACACAAGGGCTCTATACCTGGTGACAGTCTGCACACACAGGCTCTGACCTCCCTAGTACACACGGGCTCTATACCTGGTTACAGTCTGCACACACAGGTTCTGACCTCCCTAGTACACACGGGCTCTATACCTGTGCAGCTAGGGTGCACATGTTTTTACTTGCAGTTTTTCCAGTGACCCCCATTTCTTAGCACCCTAGAGCTCTGGCAGGCCATGTCCCTCTGCCTGTGGTCTCAGGCCAAGCATGGAGTCCCTGGTACCCAGCTCAAGGAGACATCTCCTGAATGGTACAAATGACAATCTAAGCCCCAGCCAGAGACAGACCCCAAGTCTCATATTCCTCCTATAGTCTGATAGCTCTGGCCCAGCTTCATGCCCGGGCTGCCCTAGGAATTCTGTTAATAGTCTACTAGAGAGTAGGGATGGCTGCTGGGGTTCATGAGCCATGTTCACAGTACAGATTCTAGCAGATTAAGTGACGACTGGCTGATGTGCTAATAACCTTGAGTGTCTGTCCTCTGCGCGACTTAGCTGCCCTCTCCAGACCACTAGTCTGGATCCTGCTTTCTCTGTCAATGTCTCTGGACCTCTCTCCCCCCACTACCACTTTGGACTCAGCTACTCCATTCTGTAGTCAGTTCTGAGACTCACTTATACATCAGGGTCCTTGGGGAACTTATTAGAGTCCAGCACCCAGGCTCCACCTCCAGAGGAATCAGGATGTCTGGGGTGAAGACTCCAGCATCACTGTAATAAGCTCCCAGGGGGACCCTCGTCTCTGGCAGGTTGGACAGCCACTCATTTGGCTCAAGACTTCAGTCCTACCCACGTCACAATGGTTCCTGGTGGTTTCCATGCCCTCGTCCTGATATTGCCCTGGATGAGGCCAGGCTTTCTCTCTGCAGGCCCTTACTGCCCAGGAGCCAGCCACGTAAAAAGGGACAAGTGCATTAGCAGATTTCCATACCTCATCTATAACTCTGACAGCCACCCTAAGAGATAGGAGAGAAAAAACACTGAGGCCAGGCCAGCCAATGGCTCTATAGGTAAAGGCACCTGCTGTCAGTCCTAACAACCTGAATTTAATTCTGTGGACCCACATGGTTGAAGGAGAAAACAAATTTCCACAGGTTATCCTCAGATCTCTCCATACATGGAGGAACACACACATACACATATAAATAAGAAATTTAATAAAGAGGGGACTGGAAAGATAACTCAGAGCACTTGGCTGCTCTTCCAGAGGTCCTGAGTTCAATTCCCAGCAACCACATGGTGACTCACAACCACCTGCAGTGAGGTCTGGTGCCCTCTTGTGGCCTGAAAGGATACACGCAGGCAGAACACTGTGTGCATAACAGATAAATAAGCTATTTTATAAAAATGTAAAAAAGAAAACCAGACTCAGGAAGGTAATGCTGCTCAGCTCACATTTGAGCAGATTCCTTTAGCCTGCGACTCTGCCTCTGGGTGACTTGTGGGTCTCATATGATTAGTGCCATCCCCAGAATGACCCCAACTGTCCCCAGCTGTCCCTGCTGAGTTTCACCTTCCCGCTCCCTATGCTTCTATCTGCATCTAATCTTGGCGTTCAGAAAGAGTAGCCTCTGGAATGACTGTTTTTTGAATGGTGTTCAAATCATAACTCCAAGAAAGGATCATATCTGGAATATTACATGTCCTCCCTGAGAGGAACTAGAATGTTCTTCTGAAGAGCAATACAGTTAGGAGAAGCCCACCAGAAGCCCTGACTCAGGAGATCCATGCTTGCCTTTCAAGAGCGTTGCAAGCATCCTATGAGCTGACCTGTAGAGGTCACACATATCTGACCTAGTCACTCCACTCTGGGATTTTTCCACCACAGGAGCTTCCCAGTTCAGATGGCTCTGGGACAAAGTGGAAGGTCACAACACCAGCCTGGTTTGGGTCCCATGTCTCAGGGGACCATTTCCACAAATGGGGAGCACGCCCTGCTAGATCCAGTGGGAGTTTAGAGTAAGAGGTTCCAAGTCCAAACCAGTTTTAGCAACTGGAGTTTCTGGTCACACACTGAGCCAACAAATTCTGTAACAACCTCATGAAGTAGACATGGAGATATTGCCATTGACAAGAGGAATAAACTGAGGCTCGGTATCTCAGTTAGGGTCACTATTGCTGTGGTGAAACGCCATGACCAAAGCAACTTGGGGAGGAAAGGGTTTATTCAGCTTGTGCTTCCACATCATAGTTCCTTGTCAAAGGAAGTCAGGACAGGAACTGAAACAGGGCAGGAACTTGGAGGCAGGAGCTGATGCAGAGGCCATGGAGGGTGCTGTTTACCGCTTGCTCCTCCTCATGGCTTGCTCAGCCTGCTTTTTTATAAAACAGCAGTTCTCGGTCTGTGGCTCATGACCCCTTTACAGGATTGTTTAAACCCATTGGAAAACACAGATATTTATTTACATCAGCAGTTAAGAGCACCGTCTGCTCTTCCAAAAGACCCGGGTTTGATTCCCAGCACCCACATGGCAGCTAACAACTGTCTGTAGTTCCAGTTCCAGGAAAACACCAAGGCAAATAAATAAATAAATAAATAATAAATAAAGTTTTAAAAAAAAATTCACTACAATAGGGGCTGGAGAGATGGCTCAGCGGTTAAGAGCACCATCTGCTCTTCCAGAGGACCCGGGTTCAATTCCCAGCACCCACATGGCAGCTAACAACTGTCTGTAGTTCCAGTTCCAGGCAAACACCAAGGCAAATAAATAAATAAATAAATAAATAAAATTCACTACAATAGCAAAATTACGCTTATGAAGTAGCTTTTATGGTTGGGGGTCACCACAACACGAACTGTATTAAAGGGTTGCAGCATTAGGAAGGTTCAGAAGCACTGTTATAGAACCCAGGACCACCACCCAGGGATGGCAGCACCCACAATGTGCTGGGCCCTCTCCCATCAATCACTAATTAAGAAAATGTGCCACAGGCGTGCCCAGAGCCTGATCTTATAGGCATTTTCTCAACTGAGGCTCCAAGCTCTCCGATGGCTCTCGCTTGTATCAAGCTGACCAAAAACCATCCAGCACAACTGATCCCTTGTCACTTTGACGCACGAACGCATCACTTTTCAGTTAGAACCTTTCCTTTATCATTCATCCCCAAGATTGCTCGTTATTATTAATATCACGATATTAAACATAAATAACTGTAAAAGCTCCACAGTCCTTACAAATTCAGACACAATAGAAGTTTAAAATCCAGATCTCTTTTAAAATGCAAGAACTTTTTTAAAGAGTTCAAAGTCTTTTCAGCTTTGAGCTTCTGTAAAAATCAAGATTAAGCTGGGAAGTGGTAGTACACACTTTTAATCCCAGCATTAAAGGAGGCAGCGACATAGGAGACAGGCAGACCTCTGTGAGTTCTAAGCCAGCCTGGTCTGGGAGTGGGCAACCAAAAAAGAAAAAAAATCAAAATTAAGTTAAATGCTTTCTTCAAGAGGGAAGAATCAGGCACAGTCACAGTCTGAACAAAGCAAAACCAAACTACAACAGTATAAATAACTCGTTGTCCAATTATCTGGGATTTACTCACAACCTTCTGGGCTCCCACCACGAGGTTTGGGTCGCTTCTCCAGCTCCGCCCCCTGCAGCACACACAGCTTGTCTTAGGGTCCGGCTGGCCCCACTCCACTGCTCCTGCTGTTCTTGGTGGTCATCCCATGGCACTGGCATCTCCAACATGCTGGGGTCCCTTGTTGCAAATAGGCTGCACTTCCACCAGTAGCCTCTCCTGTGCTCTCTTCAGGAAGGCCAGCCCTACCACATGGTGCCAAGCCTCAGCTGCTCTCCATGACCCCTTCATACCTTCAAAGCTAGCAGCACCAAAGTGGCTCCTAACACTGCCAAGTTCAGTGGTCAGCATAAGCTACAACCTTGGCCGTGTCTGGAACACACCTTCTGTGTGCTGACCTTGAGGGAACATTTCCCAGAAATTTTCTCTTCAGCAATGCTGGTACCTTCTCAGTCATCACTGAATTTTCAGCTCCCACAAACCAGCATCAAGAATCCCAGAAAAGCAAAGGTTTTACCTTAGTGGTTCTGGTCTCTCATTAACCACAGCTGGTTCTTCAGGCCCAGTAGCCAGAACCATGGATTCTTCACACAAAAGGCCTGGTAAAGACTTTGCTTCCCTCCGACACTTCCCAAGCCAGGCCTCATCACCTGCACTGTGCCCAACAGTCTTCTCCTCCGAGCTCCTACAGAACAGCCCACTGAGCTCTCAACACTCAATGGCTTTTCTAGCCCTGAGCACACAGGCAAGTGGGCTGCTGGGAGAGACTGGGTGTGAAGAAGGAATAGTGGTTGTCTGAACCCAACAGCTAAGTAGCCAGACATCCTGTGACATTTTCCCATTGAGAAAAGTGGAAACTGAGTCTGCTCACAGCCAAAAGCTGACAGAACCCAGGTGTCATATGACATGAAATGACAGCATCATGAAGATGCTAGAAAGGTGTAGCTGAGCACACCTGGCTCTTAGAGTGTGTATTTAAGAAATGTGACAGTGGACAAGGAGGTGGTTGTTGGGAGAAGATTGCTGCATGCACAGCTTTTAAAAAAAAGAAAAACAGGATTTTTATTTGTCATTTATGTGCGTGTATGTGCCTCCGAGTTTATACCATGTGATTGCCCTGGAACTGGAGTTGTGAACCTCCATGTGGGGGATGGGACCTGAACCCAGGTCCTCTGCCAGAGTAGCCAGTGCTCTTAACCACTGAGCCATATGGCTCCAGCCTCCTCGTGATTTTTTTAAAGGGGTCCACCTGACCACTACTGGGTTCAGCTGAAACCATACCTCCCCATATGGTGTTAGGAAGAGAGCTCCATAGAAGTAATTACTTTTTCCCATTGAGGAACCCAGAATGGGATGCTACGGGCACCAGAAGTGAAGGTGAGGACCTTAATGAGGAGGCGTGATTTAAAGACAAAAATCAAGCCAGACCAGCTACCCTTCAAGAAAACCATCCTGAGGAAGAGGAGGAAACCCCAGGTTAAAATCCATGTCTGAGAGGCTGGAGGGATGGCTCAGTGATTAAGAGCACTGGCTACCCTTGCAGAGGATCAGGGTTCAATTCCAAGCACCCACATGGTGGTTCACAACTGTCTGTAGTTCCAGGTTCCAGGGGATCCAAGGACCTTCACTGGCACCAGGCACACACATGGCGCACAGACATACATGCAAGTAAAACATTCATATACATAGAATATAAACAAATCTTTAATGGTGAAGGTTCAGAATACACACTGCTCTATATTGTGACGGCTCCTTAGATTCCTCCTGACTGTGACAGTTCCTCAGGTTCCATTTTCAATGACCTGGATGGTTTCTGAGGTAAAGAATTTTGGTTTTTCAAGACAGGGTTTCTCTGTATGTAGCCCTGGCTGTCCTGGAACTCTGTTCTATAGATCAGGCTGGCCTTGAACTTAGAGATCGCCTGCCTCTGCCTCCCAAGTGCTGGGATTGAAAGCATGCACCACCACCACCCAGCTAAGGTGAAATATTTTCAGTTTTTCTGCTGTGTTTCTCATTTAGCTGGTACTGTGGCCTTCGAGGGAAATGACCCATGGTGTGAGTTTTTTTTAGCAAACAGAGCTAGGTAGTGATGGCAGGTGTGGGTTGATTCAAGTCGATATATTCTGGAAATAAAGTGGTAAAGACAGAACCTCTCTGCCTTGCCTGTCCCTGGCGACCATATATTGCCTTCACTTGGAACTAGGGCTCTCATGGGCAAATGTCAATCTTAGCAAAGGAGAAAAGACCTTTACAAGCCTTAACTCAAGAACATCATCCCAAAAAAAATGAATGAGCACAAAAAAAATATTACAAGCAGAAAAAAAAATTAAGGACTACCTCTCATCTTTTTACTGATATTCTATTTGGGATCTTTTTTTTTTTCTTCTTTTATGCTTACATTTTTTGTTTCTTTTTACCTCTAAATTGCAGTGAGATGTCAAGGATGCCCATGACACACTCTCAAGAGAGTTGGAGAGAAGTCCTGGATTTTTAGGCTTCTGAGGTTCTTACGAGAGTGAGTGCCTTGTACATCTGCCTGCAGTTAACTGTGCCTATGTGGCATCAGTTTTAGGAACATTTATTGCTCATTCGAGAGGTCTGAAGCTAGGGCTTTGGAGATGGCTCAGCACTTCAAGAGTACTTGCTGCTAAATTTGTGAAGGCAGGAGTTCACATCCCAGCACCCACATTACAAGCTGTGTGTCCTCCAGACACCTGTAACTCCAGCTCTTGAGGAAGTCCTCTGGCTTCTGGAGATGCCCACACACACAAATATAGATAAAATGTAATCTTAACAAAAACAGGATAACAGGAGCCTAAAGCTAGGGATGGTGGTGTGTGCCTATAACCCCAGCTCATAGGATACAGGTGTTCAAAGCCAGACTCAGCTACATAGGGATTTGGAGGCTAGCCTGGGCTGTGTGAGACCTTGTCCAAAAAGACCAAAGTCTTGATTGGTGTTTTAGAGCCCCAGACCAGCACTTGTTTAGTGTTGTGGTTGCTGTTGGTTGATATAGTCTGTTGAGACTGAGTCTCATCATGTAGCTCAGACTGTCTGGAACTCACTGTATAGACCAGACTGGCCTTGAACTCTGAGTGCTGAAATTAAAGGCATTTTTCCACCCCCCTCAAAAGCACTTGTTTTTATTAGGAGTGTCAGGGTTAAGGCAGGGTTTCTCTGTTTGTAGCTCTGGCTGTCTGGTACTCCCGATGTAGACCAGGCTGACCTGGAACTCACAGAGATCCATCTGCCTCTGCTTTCTAAGTGCTAGGATTAAAGGTGCACACCACCACACCCAGTCACTTGTTGTTTTAAATTAACTTTAATAGTTAAAAGTGCAAATAAAGGGGGCTGGAGAGATGGCTCAGCAGTTAAGAGCACTGACTGTTCTTCTGGAGGAGCTGAGTTCGATTCCCAGCATCCACATGGCAGCTAACAACTGTCTGTAATTCCAAGATCTGACACCCTTACACAGTTATACAATGCAAGCAAAACACTAATTCACATAAAATAAAAATAAATATTTAAAAATGCAAATAAAAACCATTATATACCAAAATTAACCAGTTTTTAAGGATGTGTGTGTGTGTGTGTGTGTGTGTGTGTGTGTGTATTTTCCCTGCATATGTCTATGTACCACATGCATGCCTGGTATGAAAGGAGACCAGAGGAGGTCCTCCTATCCCCAGAATTTTAGTTAAAGATAATTGTGAGCCACTCTCACTCTGTGGTACTGGAATTGAACCTGGGTCCTCTGGCAGAGTAGCCAGTTCTCTTAACCACTGAGCCATCTCTACAGCTCACACAACTTGATTTTTAAATGAGAGTGGAAATTCTTTCCTCAGATGTTCTCTGGTGCCTCGATAGCTGGGATGAGTTACATCATCACTCTGCGCCATCCTATGGAAATTAATAAGCACTGTACCCTTTAGTTTCAGCTCCAGAATTCGTCTTTGAACATGGCTATCAAACTTACCTGCCCACAGAAAGCAACGAAAACCAGACAACCACCGTGATCTCTCTACCTGCCAAGTCAAGGGCCAAAAAGCCCGCCACGCCCCCTGTGCAAAAGCGGCTCGGCTGCTGCTACCCAGGTAAAGGGGCGCTGCGTGCTTCCGGTAAAGACAGGCTTTTAGGATTAATGGTGACGAGATCGGGTCCTAACTCTACACTGTAGCTCAACCAGACCTGGGATTCACTATACAGCTTTGGCAGGACTGGAACCACGATTCCCCTGCCTCGGCCTCCTAGTGTTGGAATTAGAGACCTAAGCCATGGTTCTCAGCCTCTGTGAATTCTTTTTACTCCTTAAGATTTGAGTATTTTGCCTGCGTGTAATCTATATCCCAAGTGTGTCTGGTGCCCAGCAACTCAGAAGAGGGCATGGAACCCCCTAGAATAGAGTCACTGGTGATGGTGAGCCTCCGTGTGGGTGCCAGGCATCAAACCTGGGTCCTCCAGAAAAGCAGCCAGTGCACTAACTGCTGCACCCTCTCCAGCCCTTGGTACAGTACACTGGTTCAGTCTTCTGTAAATAGGAGAGGCAAGCATTTGTCTGCCCCTTTCTTTCATGACATCATCTTTCTAACCTATGGCTCTAGAGCAGCAGTTCTCAACCTTCCTAATGCTGTGAGCCTTTAACACAGTTCCTCATGCTGTGCTGACCCCCAACCATAAAATTATCTCTCTGCTACTTCATAACTGTAATTTTCGCTACTATTATGAATTATAATGTAAATATCAGATATGTGGAAACTGCTCCCTACAGGGTTACAACCCACAGTTTGAGAATCGCTGTTATGACATGTGAGTTCATGCACCATTCTGCTGGTTCCTTTTGGTTCTGAGGTTGTGGCAAAACAATGCTGTACTGTGTCTAGCATGTGACGTTGGTGTCTTTCCTGCGTTGCTGGCCATCTCCTCGTGGTGAGGCAAGTCTCTGTCACTTCAGTTTGCTCTAGACTTTATCTTCTCTTGACTTTTTCAGGTTGCCAGTTCAAAACTGCCTACGGCATGAAGGACATGGAGCGACACCTGAAGATCCATACGGGTAAGTGACATGTTATTAGCTTGAACACCCACCCAGCAGAGAGCTGGAGACCCAAAGATATTAGACATAAAACAAGGGCCAAGCCTCACAGAGGCCAAAGGAAGGAACATGGGTACAAAGTAGATAAAGATACTGTTTGTACACGTGGTTTTGGCAGAAACCTTTTCTTTTATTTATTTATTTATTTATTTATTTATTTATTTATTTATTTGTCTTGGTGTTTGCCTGGAACTGGAACTACAGACAGTTGTTAGCTGCCATGTGGGTGCTGGGAATTGAACCCCGGTCCTCTGGAAGAGCAGACGGTGCTCTCAACCACTGAGCCATCTCTCCAGCCCCAGAAACCTTTTTAAAGCAATAAAAATCCAGCAGTGGACAGTGAGGACTGCACCTGAGAGCCAAGAACTACCATAGCCTTGTGAGAACCATGCCATAATTAATTAGCATCAGATGCAGACTGCATCCATGTTGGAGATGGAAATGTCTGTGTATGCATATCACATTAGTAAAGAGAGAAAGAGAAAGTTTGGTTTTGTTAGTTTGTTTTCAGAGCTGGGGATCAAACCAGATGATATACCAGCTTTGTTTTGGTTGTTTATTTGATTTGTTGTTAATATTGATTGTTTAGGAAAGATCTCCCTATGTAGCTCAGGCTAGACTAGTCTAGGCTTGCTTCCAGTTCACCACACTCCTGCCCCACTGAGGTCATTGGTGCGCACCAGCACACCTGCTCAAGGGTAATAGTTTTTATACATCTGCTTTCTTTACCTGTGACACAGAGGATGTGTCATCTTTGTGATATCAAAAGAGGAGCATAATGTTATTTATTTTAGAATAGAAGAGGGGCCAGAAGAAGCGTGCCACCGAGCCTGATGACCTGAGTTCCATTCGGGGACCCATGTGGTGGAAGCAGAGAACTGACTTTGGAACTCTAGAGCATTGTTCTCTGGCCTCCATGTGCACTTTGTGACCCACATGCACGCGTGCACACAATTTTTAATGTAATCAAACTTTTAAGGGAGAGAAAAACATCAATGCATAGAAAAAGGGAAATTGGGGTTGGAGAGATGGCTCAGAAGTTAAGAGCACTGACTGTTCTTCCAGAGGTCCTGAGTTCAATTCCCAGCAGCCACATGGTGGCTCACGGCCATCTATGATGACATCTGGTGTCATCTTCTGTATACTGTATACATAATAAATAAATAAATCTTTAAAGAATAGAAAAAAGGAAATTAAGTAGGAGTATTTTAATTTTCTTAATCCAGAAAATCATCTTTTAAGGTCCTCAGGGGTCTGCTTTCAAGGAGTTCTCCCATCCCCAAAGATGCCAGAAACTAAGCATGCTCACATCCTTAGAGAAGGTGAAACAGTGTCTTCACAGTGCCCACATTTGCCCTCCCAGATACCCCACTGCACTGTGGATGGCTGACCCTTCCTGCCAGAAGCCAACCCCACACAGAGCTCCTGCCTGTCTTCTCAGTGCGGTTATTGCTTATGCTACAAATATTGTTTGCTCTGCAGCCAGCTGAATGTACAGTTGCAGGGCCCTCAGGTACAGAGGCCAGCCTGCATGCTGTTATGCTTTCCAGATGTTCTGGATAGAGAAAGAATTGCTGCCGGGTAACTTTAGAGAAGTCTGAGAGGTTCATGGTCAAATGACACAGGGGTGTAAATTCAAAAGGGAAGCACGCAGACACGAGGGAAGGAACAGGTTCTCTCAAATTTTATCCGCTGTGGAGCCTCGGCCTTTGGAAATTCAGATAGCCTACGGTTATTGGCTGTGACCCATAGTGACACTGGGGTCGTCATCCTGTCCACTCTACCTCACACTACCAGGTCACATGGATTCATTCTAATTACCCAAATATTAATTTTCATAAGTAAGTAGTGACTCTCCCCGTATGGGCTCCATGAGTTAAGAGTTTATCAAGTACATTGCACTTATTATCCATGACAATTGGAAAAATTAAGTCAGAGTATAAATGAAGGCATATAGGTTACTTTATTGCTGCTGTGAGATGTCCAACCAGTGCCACTTGAAGAAAGGAAAGAAGGAAGGGAGGGAGGGAGGGAGGGAGGGAGGGAGGGAGGGAAGGAGGGTGAGGTTTTGTTTCAGTTCACAGCTTGAGTCCACAGTAGCAAGTTCATGAGGCCACTGGTATTACGGCATTGAGTCAGGAAGCAGAGAGGTGAACACAGATTCTCAGATCACTAGCTCACTTTCTCTTTTTCTAGTTCAGGGCCATAGCCCAGGGATGGTGCTGTGCCCATTCGGTTAAACTTCTCTGTAGATACCCTCACAGACATGCTCAGGGATGTCTCCAGAGCTTTCCTACATTGACAGTAAAGATGAACCGTGGCATAGTACAGCAATCTTAGATCCATTCCTACACATCTTCTGAAGACACCACTGCACATCACCCACCTGAAGGTGTCCTTACTAGCCACTTTTAAGGAGGGTGGTTGGAGTTGATGGTGAGAAAACCATGTGTTTTCTGCCCAGCAGAGCTGTTTAAAACATGCATCTGCACTCCCAATGGGGCAATACCCCTTGTCAGTGCAAACTGACAATCCAGGAAACACAGGCAGCACCAGGCAGCAGGGTGCTAAGATGACCCATCACAGAATTTGTAATTTGACTGCTAACAATTTTGGTAAAATGGTTTTATTTTTGCAATGTTGAGGGTCAAACCCTGTGAATACCAGACAAGTGCTTTACTGAGTTACATCTTCAGTTCAACAAAAGGATCTTTAAGAAATTGCCAGATGTACTTTTTTAAAGATTTATTTATTTGTTTGTTTGTTTGTTTGTTTGTTTATTATATATACTGTGTTCTGCCTGCATGATGGTTGTGAGCCACCATGTGAATGCTGAGAATTGAACTCAGGACCTCTGGAAGGGCAGCCAATACTCTTAACCTCTGAGCCATCTCTCCAGCCCTATTCTGAATATTTTGCATGCAGATATGAGGCCTAAGACAGACTCACTTTTTTTGAGGCAGGGTCTCAATATACAGCTCTCCTAAAACAGCTGCCCCAAAGCTCACTGTATAGACCGGGCTGACCTCAGCCCGCTTCTGCCTCCCAAATGCTGGGAATAAATGCATATACCACTATGCTCCAGCTCCAGACATAGAATTTTATCATCTTTTATTAGGCAAACACGGGATTCTTGTTCCAGTTTAATATTGTACGTTTTTATTACTTTTAGACTTTATTTTGTGCATGTGTGTGCATGCACACCACTATGTCCCTGTGAAGGTCAGAGGTCAACTATCAAAATCTGTTCTTTCCTGTCATATGTGGGTCCCAGAAATTAAACTTGGGTTATCAGACTTAATGGTAGATGCCTTTAACTTTTAGAGTCAGCTTAATATTGATGACTTTGTGCAGTCGTTCGTGTGTGTGTGTGTGTGTGTGTGTGTGTGTGCGCCTGCACGCTTCATTATTTTTCCTGTTCAACTGGGGAATTGATTTAATAATTTATGGCCCACCCATAAAATAAAATCAGTCAACCTTAGCTGTTTAGTGATGTGGAAAAGACAGAAATGACTGTATGAGCAAAGTGGTGAAGTTGTAGGAAGTACTATAGAATCTGCTAGAAAAGCAGGAGGGTTTTGGATCCTAGGTCCTGCCTTGTAAAGAAGATAAAGTAAAATAGTTCATAGATAGGACATTTACCCAGTGAAGTGTCTGAATCAGTGTGAGGGGCTGGGGGTGTGGCTTGGGTGGTAAAGCACTCGCCTACTGTGCACAGAGCTCTGGGTTTTATCCTCAGAATGATGTCAGTGGAACATGTTGGTGCACACTAGCATACCCAATGCTCTGCAAGGAGAGGCAGAAGTTTAGGATCATAGCAGGTTCAGAGCTAACCTGGGGTGCATGAAACTGTCTCAGAAAAAAAGATATTAGCTGGCAGCCTTTCTTTGCACTAAAGAAAAAATATATACATACATATTCAAAAATAAATTAATTAATTAAGAAAAGAGGTGAGACTGTAGCCCAGTTATAGAACACTTGCCTAGCAATCCTAAGACCCTAGTTTATTCTCTTAACATCACACACACAGACACACACACACACACAGAGACACAGACCACTGGGCTGGTAGGGTAGCTCAGTGGGTAAAGACACTTGTTGACAAGCCTGAAGACATTATAAATGAGTTCAGTTCCCAAGACCCACATGGTAGAGAGAGAGAACCTCTAGCCTCCTATGCCATGGTATGCACCTGCCCACACAGAGATATATCAACACACACGCACTTATTAAATAGGGATGATACAGGTCAAAAGTGAACACTTGCTCACTTGTTGACATGTGTCAAGGGTCAGATTAAACAGCTTTAACAGGAGATATAAACAACACCAAGGCCAAGATGAAGAATCTGGGGCAGTTGAAAGGCAGGCCACACTGGCTTGTAGTACCACAAATGAGATTCAGAGCCAAATATCAGGGGAAGGCTGAACTATCAGAGAAAGCACCACAGTCAATTCTCACCCAGCTGTCTTGCGACTTCCTCAGCCTCGCTCCAGGGCCACTTCTCCCAGTGCTTCTGTTTCTCTGGGTTTCTACAAGCCCATATATAGCCATCCAGGTTAGGATTAAAGGAGTGTAGCCTTGAACTCACAGAAGTTCTGTCTCTGGAGTTGTGGGTCCAATGGTGAAGGTCACCACTCCCGCTCTCCCTGTGCTGGGATTAAAGGTGTGTGTGACTGACTCAGCTGTTTATCTTTGTATTCAAGGTTTAAGAATTTCCTGAGCTGTCTGCCTAGGATTTGACAGGGTGCTCTCTCCCCAATATTCAGGGTTTATTAAATGTGTAATGTATATCCATACACCGAGGCCAAGATGAAGAATCTGGGGCAGTTGAAAAGTCAGGACATGCTGGCCCAAGGCTGTAAAAGAGGAATGAATAGAAGATCTGGCTGTTTCACATTGTAGTAATGTCTGTCAATAGAATAAAATAACACTTTAATATTGGAAAGATTTCAATATCAAAAAATGCAGTAAAAGAAAATATAAGTACACATCTTTAACCCCAGCCCTTCGGAAGCAGGGGCAGGTGGGTCTCAGTGAGTTCAAGGCCAGCCTGATCTACACAGCAAGTTTTAGGTCAACCAGGGCTATGTAGTAAGATCCAATCTCAAAAAGCAAAAAAAAAAAAAAAAAAAAAAAAAAAAAAAAAAAAAAAAAAAAAAAAAAAAAAAAAAAAAAAAAAAAAAAAAAAAAAAAAAAAAAAAAAAAAAAAAAAAAAAAAAAAGGGCTAGACAGATGGCTCAGTGGTTAGCAACACTGAGTGCTCTTCCAGAGGACCTGAGTTCAATTCCCAGCACCCACATGGCAGCTCACAACTGTCTGTAACTCTAGCTTCAGGGCAAGATACCACTGTATATAAAATAAAGATAAATAAATAAATCTTTTAAAAAAGAAAGAAAAATACAATAATCAGAATTAATAAGATGGTAGAAGTCAGGCAGATGAGTACTCAGCCCTATGAGGCTCAGGGAACATGGAGTAAAAGGAGCAGAAATAGCCAGAAGGCAAGCAGAAAGGGTACACCATTCCTATGTTAAAGCCTGGCATAGTGAGGCATGCCTCTAATTAATACTAGCACTCCAAAATTGGAGATGAGGAAAGTTTAGGGCCAGCCTGGGGTACATAACAAGTTTGAGGATAGCCTGAGCTACAAGGATCCTGTCCAGAAACAACAAAATATTTTTTATTTATTTTTTGTTGCTATGTACTTTTAGTCAATAAGGAATTCATATTTATCTTAGGAAAAAAAGTTTAAAAATTCTAATAAGCGAAACAGCACAGCTACCACTCCATCCCATTCCCCAGATTTCTAAACCACCCCAGGGGACTGCAGGTTGGTCCTTCCCGAAGCTGTCTGGAGTAAATGTTAACTTTTCAATCTTGTTTCCCCGCTGCTGCGGCTTGCGTGTGCACCCAAAGGTGACAAACCCCACAAGTGTGAGGTCTGTGGGAAGTGCTTCAGCCGGAAGGACAAGCTGAAGACGCACATGCGCTGCCACACGGGCGTCAAGCCCTACAAGTGTAAGACGTGCGACTATGCAGCAGCCGACAGCAGCAGCCTCAACAAGCATCTCCGCATCCACTCAGATGAGCGGCCCTTCAAGTGCCAGATCTGTCCCTACGCCAGCCGTAACTCCAGCCAGCTCACCGTGCACCTGCGCTCGCACACAGGTAAACTGAGCTGTGCCGCCTCTAATCCCAGCACGGGTATTTGCCAGCCTGTGGGCAACAGGCAAAGAGAGGGCTGAGGGTGTGACTGGTGGGTAGAGCACTTGCCCAGCATGCACTGGGCTGCATCTCCAGCATCACTTAACAGGGTGGTGACACACCTGTAATCCCAACACTGAAGAAATGGAGGTGCGAGAGATCAGGTCAATCTGGGCTATATGAGACCTGGTTTCTTTACTGATTTTTATAAATTATTTTTAAATCATGGCCTGACAGTGTGACTGCCTTGGCAGTATAAAGTCCTGGGTTCTGTCCCCAGTACCACATAAATCAGGTGTGGAAAACCTGTAATTTCAACACTGGAGAGGCGAAGGCAGAAGGCTCAGGAGTAATCATCCTCAGCCACATATCAGGTTCAAGACCAACCTGAGCTGTAGAAAACCCTCTTTCTAAAAACTAAATTTAAAAAAAAAAATCATTATTGTTGTTGTTACTATTTTTAATTCTGGCTGGGGATGTAGCATATGTGAAACACTGGGTTCTGTCCCCAGCACAGTGTAAACCAGACATGGAGGCAGGAACCTGTCACGTCAGCATTCCAGAGGTACAAGCAGGAGGATTAGGATTCAGGGTCATCTTTGGCTATATACAGAGTACAAGGCCAGCCTGGCTACATGGGAGCCTGTCTCAAAGAAACAATGTTAAAGGGGCTGAGGGAGTCAGCCGTCCTTGTTTGCCTTTTCCTTTTAGTCTGAGTGAGAGAGTCTGTCCCAGTACCACTGAGACAGTTACAGTCAAGCAGCCAGACACTTCTCTGTGTTTTTATGTAACTGTGTATGTGCAAGGTTGAGGAAACGTATTCCAAGAAGTAGATATAAACAATGCGTTTTTAATAATCTCCCAAGTTGCAGACCATTCGGTAATTTTTAAATGATGCCCTGACATGTTCAGAATGGTGCACCTTAATCAGAAAGCACACAGCAAGGGCTGGGGTATGGCTTCGTGGTGACACTTGCCCGGCATGTGAGAGTACGTGGGTTGTATCCTCAGCACTGCCAAAACCTCCACATAAAGCAAAGACAGCAGAGCAGGTTAGCTTGCAAAGATTATATAATCGCCTTTTTTTTTTTTGGCATGTCCATCGGCAAGCTGATACACTGTCACTTCATAACGACCATCACCTTGTCTCCTTGGTGTATACTCATGTGCTTCAGGTCAGCAGGTGTTGCTATTGATGTTGGCTCAGCTTAACCACACATGTTAGAAGGAGTCTGCCTATCTCTGCCAAGGAGCAGTTGAATGTGGGTTTGGCGGCTGTGCCCTGGTCTTGCCTGAAGTGATCAGGCTGTACCTTATTTATCTCCGATTCTCCTCTCAGGCCTGTGAGCTAGCCAAGGCTTGGCTTCATCATGATCGCCACAGGGGAACAGGCAAGCAGTGTGGAAGCCTCTGATTGCACACAACACATTGGCACCTAAAGCAAGTCACAGATTGCATCTAGTGTCAGGGATAGAATTGAGCTCACCCATGGGACAGGGCACCACCAGATTATGTAGTTAGTTGTTTTTACTCTTTGGCTCTTGTGGGGCCAGCCACCCAGCTCCCAAATAAATCACACACAGAGGTGTATTATTTCTTGTAAATGCCTGGCCTTAGCTTGGCTTGTTTCTAGCCAACTTTTCTTAACTCAAATTATCCTATCTTTTGCCTGTAGGCTTTTACCTTTCTCTCTTTCTCTGTGGTTTGCTGTGTAGTTAGGTAGCTGGCCTCTGGTGTCCTCCTTGCCTTCTTTTCTCACTCCTCAGTCTTTTTCCCCAAGATTTCTCCTCCTGTTTATTCTCTTTGCCTGCCAATCCTGCCTAGCCTTTCTCCTGCCTTGCTATTGGCTGTTCAGCTCTTTATTAGATCAATCAGGCAAAGTCATACAGCTTCACAGAGTTAAACAAATGTAACATAAAAGAATGTAACACTTCTTTGCATCATTAAAACAAATATTCCACATCATAAACAAATATAACACATCCTAAGATAATATTCCACAAATTACATGGCAAAGGCTAGGGACAGGAGAGGCATGATAATTTAGCACCATTCATGCAAACAGTCACAGACCTCCTTTGTCCCTACCACCAGGTTCATCTCTGACATTCACACCATCTCCAGGACCCCCATAAATCTCACCAGTCATAGGACCTGGCCAAGAGACAAAAATTGGATGGGGCCCCTCAGGTCGGAAAAGGATAAGAAGTCTGTTTGTGACATGCTAAAGCCCTGGCATTGACAGTAATCCTGTTCTTGGGAATGGGGAGGGTAAGAGCCCTAACTGGGGTCTCACACACGTCATGAAGTCTCTCTTGGCATATCCCCCGAGGTTTTGTTCAGGGTTGATTGCAGGGCTGGAAGTGGCTAGGTCTGGCTCATAATCCTGCCCACTTGAGACAACCTTTCTGGTTACATTCCAGATCATTCTGTTTGTTTTAGTGTAGTCTGGTGCTCCTTTTGCTACTGGAGCCGCCTTTAAAACTTTTAAGTTTCCTGAGCTGGGAATGGTGGCACACACCTTTGATCCCAGGAGGTAGAGGCAGGTGAATCTCTGAGTTCAAGGCCAGCCTGGTCTACAGAGTGAATTCCAGGACAGCCAGGGCTACACAGAGAAACCTTGTCCAAAAAAAGAAAAGTAAATAAAAATAAAAAACTAAGCCAGACGGTGGTGGTGCATGCCTTTAGTCCCAGCACTGGGGAGGCAAAGGCAGGTGGATATTTATGAATTTGAGGCCAACCTGGTCTACAGAGTGAATTCCAAGACAGCCAGGGCTACACAAAGAAACCTTGTCTCGGAAAAAAAAGAAAAAAAGAAGCAGAAAAGGAAGAAGAATCAATATTAAGTTTCTCATATATTTTTCTAATTTAAAGCTAGTTGGGTGGGGTGTCCTGCCTTTCTTTTTTTGATATTTAATATATACTTTAATAATGCTAGAGAAATAAAACCCAAGGTTGCTCCCTGATCTCCATATGCACGTGCATGCACACCTACATGTATACATGTACACATTTATGAACATGCACAGATAAGCATGCAGGCACACACATACACACACACACACATTCCATAAATGTGACATGTAGAAATACTCTGAAAGCAGAAACAATCTTGTCACTGTTGACATGCCGAAATGAGGCTGGGACAGCGGGTGTGGAGAGCCAAAGGACTTAAAGGGATGGATACCCCTTCCTTTCGTCCAGACGGGTCGGTCAGTCGAACTAAAAGGCAAGGCCTATTCAACTGGCTTGGCCTTTGTCCCAGATGCTCACAATTGAAACCACGATCAGTGTCCACATCTTTATGACTATGATATTACCAGCCAAATCTTGAATCTCAAGTGTCTCAGGAATAATCCCAATTATTTTATTAAGTGGATTAGATTTATTATTATTATTTTAGTATACTAAAGACTATAAAACCCCTTTGATATCCAGGACTTCCTTTTTCTTTTTTTTTATTTATTTTTTCCTCTTTTTTTTATTATGAATAAAGTCCCATTTTCTATCCTTGTATATCCATATTCAAGGTCCCTTCCCCCTCCCACCCCCTCCAGTCACTCTCTCTTCTCCACATCTCCCCATCTCCTCCCCAGCAAGAGCAGGAGGTCCCAAGGTCCCAATATTGCTCAGTTCAGCATCCACTCCTGGCAGATCCAGTTTCCTCACTCCAACATCAAGACTGAGTCAGGTGTTCCTCTAGAGGGAATGGGATCCAAGGTGTCAGTCCAGGGTGTTTCTGATCCCAAGCTGTTCAGTGGTTGTGGTTTGTAACTTAGACATGCTTTGCTTTTTTGCTTTTTTGTTTAGAGTCCACTAATGAGTGAGTACATCCCCTGCTTATCTTTCTGGGTTTGAGATACCTCGCTCAGGAGAATATTCTCCAAATCCATCCATTTGCCTGCAAATTTTAGGATATCATTTTTTCTTACTGTGAGTAATACTCCATTGTGTAGATGTACCACAGTTTGTTAATCTATTCTTCAGTTAAGGGACATCTAGGTTGTTTCCAGATTCTTGCTATTACGAATAATGCTTCTATGAACATAGTTGAGCTAATGCCTTTGGAGTGCCAATGTGCATCTTTAGGGTATACACCCAGAAGTAGTATTGCTGGATCCTTGGGGAGATTGATTTCCAGTTTTCTGAGAAACTGCCATACTGCATTCTAGAGTGGCTGAACAAGCTTACACTCCCACCAGCAATGGAGGAGTGTTCCCCTTGCTCCACAACCTCTCCAGCATAGGCTGTCAACTAAGTCTTTTATCTTAGCCAATCTGACAGGTGTCAGGTGGTATCTCAAATTTGTTTTGATTTGCATTTCTCTGATGGCTAAAGATGTTGAGCACTCTTTCAAGTGCCTTTCAGCCATTCGTAACTCTTCTGCCGAGAATTCCCTTTTTAGTTCTGAACCCCATTTTTTGATTGGGTTATTCAAGGTTTTGGGCTCTAGTTTCTTGAGTTCTTTATATATTTTAGAAATCAGTCCTCTATCGCTTGTAGGGTTGGTGAAAATCTTTTCCCATTCTGTAGGCTGTTGTTTTGTCCTATTGACAGTGTCCTTGGCTTTACAGAAGCTTCTTAGTTTCAGGAGGTCCCACTTATTGATTGTTGTTCTTAATGTCTGTGCCACTGGTGTTATATTTAGGAAGTAATCGCCTGTGCCAATTCATAGAAAGGTATTTCTCACTTTCTTTTCTATAAAATTCAGAGTAGCTGGGTTTATGTTGAGGTCTTTGATCCACGTGGATTTGAGTTTTGTGCAGGGTGACAGGCTTGGATCTATTTGCATTTTTCTATACTCTACCATCCAGCTATGCCAACACCATTTGTTAAAGATACTATCTTTTTCCATTGAATATTTTGGGCCTCTTTGTCAAAGATTAGGTGTTCATAGGTTTTTGGGTTAATGCCCGGATCCTCAATTCTATTCCATTGATCCACAAGTCTGTTTTTTTTTTTTTTTCCAAGGTATGATCATTTATTTGCTACCCTCCAAGACCTGTTTTTGACTGGACTCAGACTTAGAAGTAGAAGCTCTCAGCGAGGACAGCCTACGTCTCTTGGCGATCTGTTCCTGGCGCTTTTCTTTGGCTTCCTTCATTCTCTTGGCCAAAAGTTTAGCATATTCTGCAGCCTCCTCCTTGTTTTTCTTTGTTCGTTGCTTCTTGAGAGCAATACGCCAGCGTTTGTGTTGCAGAACCCGGGGAGTAACAAGATGCTGAATCTTGGGTGCTTTGGTCCTGGGCTTCTTACCTTCTTTATTTAGTGGCTTTCTGACAACGTATTGGCAGACATCATCTTCTTTTTTTTTTTTTTTTTTTTTTTTTTTTTTTTTTTTTTTTTTTTTTTTTTTTTTTTTTTTTTTTTTTTTTCCTTTATTTTGTATTTATTAAAAAAAAAACACACAGTAAAAAGAATTTAAAATGTGGAAGCTTTAGAGAGATTAAAAAGCTTTCGGATTCTGCTAGCTCTTTTAGGTCCCAACCGACGAGGCACAGTAGTGTCTGTCAGTCCAGGAATATCCTTCTCTCCTTTTTTTACAATAACCAAGTTGAGAACACTCAGATTGGCATCCACTATGCATCCTCGAACAGACTTGCGCTTCCTCTCTCCAGTTCTCCTTGGTCTATAGCAAGAATGCCCTTTACTCAACAGCAGGCACACTCTACCATGGGTCAAAACGCCTTGTTTGTCATTCCCATCACTGATTCGGACCACATAACCCTTCCACTCTTCTCCCAGAGCATCAGCAGCCACTTCTGTGGCCATGCGCTTCTCATAGAAGGTACGAAGCTTGCGTTCATCATCCACTTCAATGAGTTTCTGGCAGCCGGTGGCAGGGAAGGAGATATTCAGCTTCATCTTCACACAGCCAACCACCTAGGAGGCACCATGAAAAAGAGCCACAAGTCTGTTTTTATGCCAGTAACAGGCTGTTTTTATTACTGTAGCTCTATAGTATAACTTGAAGTCGGGGATGGTGATGCCTTCTGAAGTTCTTTTGTTGAGCAAACCTGTTTTGGCAATCCTGGCTTTCCTGTTATTTTTCTTTCAAGGTCCGTGAAATATTGTGTTTGCATTTTGATAGGCAGTGCATTGAATCTGCAGATTGCTTTTGGTAGAATTGCCATTTTTACTGTGTTGATCCTACCTATCCAGAAACATGGGAGAACTTTCCATTTTCTGATATCCTCTTCAATTTCTTTCTTCAGTGATTTAAAATTTTTGTCAAATAGATCTGTTACTTTTTTGGTTATAGTTACTCCAAGGTATTTAATGCTATTTGCAGCTATTATAAAAGGTTATAAAGGGTGATGTTTCCCTTATTTCTTTTTCAGCCCTTTTATCTTTAGTGCATAAGAGGGCTACTGATTTCTTGTATCCTGCTACATTGCTGAAGGTGTTTATCAGCTGTAGAAGTTCCCTGGTAGAATTGTGTGGGTTACTTATGTATACAATCATATCATCTGCAAATAGAGATAGTTTCATTTCTTTTCCAGTTTGTATCCCCTTAATCTCCTTTTGTTCTCTTATTGCTTTAGCTAAAACTTCAAGAACTATATTGAATAGATAGGAGAGAGAGGACATGCTTGTCAAGTTCCTGATTTTAGTGAGATTGCTTTGAGTTTTTCTCCATTAAGTTTGATGTTGGCTGTCGGCTTCTTGTAAATCACCTTTATTATATTGAGATATTTTCTCTATATTCCTGATCTCTCCAGGGCTTTTATCATAGAAGAGTGTTGGATTTTGTCAAAGGCTTTTTCAGCATCTAAGGATATGATCATGTGGTTTTGTTCCTTTAGTTTGTTTATATGATGGATAACGTTTACGGTTTTTCGTATGTTAAACCAGCCCTGCATTTCTGGAATGAAGCCTACTTGGTCGTGGTGGATGATATTTTTTATATATTGGTGTATACAGTTTGCTAAAATTTTGTTGAGAATTTTGGCATCAATATTCATAAGGGAAATTGGTCTGTAATTCTCCTTTGTTGTGTCTTTGAGTAGCTTGGGTATTAGGGTAATTGTGGCCTCATAAAAGGAATTTGGCAATATTCCTTCAGTTTCTACTGTGTGAAATAGTTTGAGGAGTAATGGTAGTAATTCTTCTTTGAATGTCTGGTAGAATTCTACACTGAAACCATCTGGACCTGGGCTTTTTTTACTTGGGAGGCTTTTAATGACAGCTTCAATTTCCTTAAGGGTTACAGGTCTGTTTAGGTAATTAATCTGGTCTTCATTTAATTTTGGTAAATGGTACCTGTCCAAAAAGCTGTCCATTTCTTCTACGTTTTCCATTTTTGTGGAATATAGATTTTCAAAGTATGATCTGATAATTCTCTGGATTTCCTGGGGGTCTGTTGTTATATCCCCCTTTTCATTTCTGATTTTGTTGATTTGGATACTCTCTCTCTCTGCTTTTTGATTAGTTTGGATAAGGGCTTATGTATCTTGTTAACTTTCTCAAAGAACCAACTCTTTGATTCATTCATTCTTTGTATTGTTCTTTTTGTTTCATTTGTATTGATTTCAGCTCTAAGTTTGATTATTTCCTGCCATCTACTCCTTCTAGGTGAGTTTGCTTCTAATTGTTCTAAGGCTTTCAGCTGTGCCCTTAGTTCTCTAGTGTGGGATTTCTCTAGGTTTTTCATATAAGCATCTAATGCTATGAATTTTCCTCTTAAAACTGCTTTCATTGTGTCCCACAAATTTGGGTACGTTGTGGATTCATTTTTATTAAATTCTAGGATGACTTTGATTTCTTTCTTAATTTCTTCCTTGACCCAGAAGTGTTTCAGCTGAGTGATGTTTAGTTTCCATGAGTTGGTAGACTTTCTGTGATTTTTGATGTTGCTGAACTCTAACTTTAGGCCCTGGTGGTCCGATATGATACAAGGGATTATTTCCATTTTTTGTATCTGTTGATATTTGCTTTGTGACCAATTATGTGATCAATTTTAGAGAAAGTTCCATGAGGAGCTGAGAAATATGTATATTCCTTTGCATTTGGGTAGAAGCTTCTGTAAATATCTATTAAATCCACTGGCATCATAACCTCTGTTAGACTCCTTATTTTTCTGTTGAGTCTCTGTCTGGTTGACCTATCCAGGGATGAAAGTGGAGTACTGAAGTCTCCCACTATTAGGATGTGAGAATTGATGTGGGATTTGAGCTTTAGCAGTGTTTCTTTTACATAGGTAGGTGCCCTTATATTAGGGGCATAAATATTCAGGATTGAAATCTCATTTTGACCAATTTTTCCTGTGATGAATAAGTAATGACCATCATGGTCCCTTTTAATTGCTTTTAACTTAAAGTCTACTTTGTTAGATATTAGGATGGCAACCCCAGCTTGTTTCTTAGGACTATTTGATTGGAAAATCTTTTCCCAACACTTTACTCTGAGCCTGTATCTGTCTTTGTGGTTGAGGTGTGTTTCTTGTCTGTAGCAGAAGGATGGCTTCTGTTTTTGTATCCATCTTGTTAGTGTGTGTCTTTTTATAAGTGAGTTGAGTCCATTGATATTAAGGGATATTAGTGACCACTGATTGATATTTCCTACTATTTTTGGTGGTAACTTGTATGTATTTCCTTTCTCTGGGATCCTTAGGTTGGAGTTTTCCCTCTAATGCTTTCTGGAGGGCCAGATTGGTAGATAGGTATTGTTTCATTCTGACTTTGTCATGAAATATCTTGTTTACTCCATCTATGGTAATTGATAATTTTGCTGCATACAGTAGTCTAGCGTACAGTAGTCTAGGTTGGCGGCCATGCTCTTTTAGTGTTTGTATAACTTCTGACCAAGCCCTTCTTGCTTTCATCATTTCCATTGAATAGTCAGGTGTTATTCTGATGGGTCTGCCTTTATAAGTAAGTTGGCCCTTTTCTTTTGCAGCTCTTAAAATTTTTTCTTTGTTCTGTATGTTTTGTGGCTTGATTATTATGTGGCTAGCGGACTTTTGGGGGGGTTATATCTATTTGGTGTTCTGTAAGCTTCTTGTATCATTATAGGCATTTCCTTCTTTAAGTTAGGAAAGTTTTCTTCTATGATTTTATTGAATACATTATCTGTGCCTTTGAGCTGGTATTCTTCTCCTTCTTCTATTTCTATTATTCTCAAGTTAGGTCTTTTCATGGTGTCCCAGATTTCCTGAACATTTTGTGTTATGACTTTTTGGTTTTAGCATTCTCTTTGACTGATGTATCTATTTCTGCTACTGAGTCTTCCACTCTAGAGATTCTGTCTTCTATCTCTTGGATTCTGTTCGTTATACTTGTGTCTGTAGTTCCAGCTCTTTTCTTCAGATTTTCTATTTCCATCTTTGCCTTATTTTGTGCCTTTTTTATTGCTTCTATTTCAGTTTTTAGTTCCTGGAATGTTTCTTTCATTTTTTGGTTTACCTTTTCTTGGTTTTCTTTCAAGGATTTGTTCATCTCTTCCAATTTTTTGTTTTTTCTTCTATGTCTTTAAGGGAATTTTTTATAGCTTCTTTGAAGGCTTCAATAATCTTCATAAAGGTGTTTTTGGTGTTGTTTCCTTCTGTTTCCTCTTCATTGCTCTGTTCAGGTCTTGTAGTTGTAGAACCACCAGTTTCTTCTAGAGTTGCCTTTTTGTTCTTTATATTATTATGTGTACTTTTACACTGGCATCTGCCCATGGCTTCAGTGGTTCACCATTAGGCCACACCTAGTCAGTTGTGGCAAGAGGGCTTGTGTATCTCCTGTCTTCTCTGAGCAAGGGGTCTGCTCGTTCTCTACTCTGGACAGGGGTCTGAATTTCAAAGCCTCAGTCCTTCTCTGATGACACAGTTTGCCCTGGAGGCGATGCCCGGCTGTGCAAGGTCCCCTCTTTTAGGTGTTGCTGGAGGAATCCCTCACAGCCAAACCCTAGTCCTATCTGCTAAGGAGAGTCTGGGATCAGGCTCTACAGATTGACCCTGGTCCCGAAAAGCAACTTTCCGGATGGGGGATCAGGCGCTGGAACCTGCCTCTTTCTAGACTCAGTTGTAGACAGGCATTTTTTCCTCTGACCCTCAGAAGGAGCTGTGAGGCCTCCTGGCACCTGGAGAATTCCTTTGGAGATTTGGACAGAATCTTACATTAGGGTTTCCCCTTCTCATTGCTCTTCATTCAGGTTATTTCCTTGGACATGATCTTGGTCCCCGTGCTTCTGTCTGACTTTTAAAAGATAGCTGCAGGGGAACTATCCAGTTAAGAGCACTGGCTGTTCTTCCAGAGGGTCTGGGTTCAATTCCAAATACCCACACGGCAGCTCACTTCTGTAACATCAAGATCTGTCACCCTCACACAGACATACGTGCAGGCAAAATACCAATGCACATAAAATGAAAATAAATTATAAAAAGCTAAATGGAGGAGCTAGAGAGATGACTCAGTGGTTAAAGGTGCTCGCTACTCTCCCAGAGGACCAAAGTCTAGCACACACATCAGGCAGCTTACAATTGGCCACCTATACTCTAGCTTCAGGGGATCCATAGCCCTCGTCTGAACTCCATGGTTACACACACACACACACGTATACACACATGTGTGTGCATACACATACAGACATATGCATATAAATAAAATCTTCACTGTTCTGTTTTGTTTGGGAACAAGGTTTCACCATGTAGATCCACTTGCCTCTGCCTCCCAAGTGCTGGGATTAAAGGCG
This sequence comes from Sigmodon hispidus, assembly GCA_004025045.1. Lineage (NCBI taxonomy): Eukaryota > Metazoa > Chordata > Mammalia > Rodentia > Cricetidae > Sigmodon > Sigmodon hispidus. Next base: position 106,581 of record PVIH01004899.1, on the reverse strand, counting down.
TGTACCACCATGCCTGACCAAGGTAAATCTTATAAACTAGCAGGAGCTGACCTCCAAGGATGCTGATGACAGATTATGTCTAGAGACTCGTTGCCTTTCCCTCTAAACTCTGTTTAGGGCCTGCTGGGCTCTTTAGGAAACTACTGTTCTCTAAGCTGAAGCTGCCCGGGTATCTGTTTATCAATGTGCAGACTCAGTAAGTTCAACTGCTGGATGTTTGCTGTGAATTACCATTTTTGAGGCTAGATTCCCAAACCCATGCTGGAGATTTTGGTTCTCTGAGTCTCTCATTTCCAGGATCCTAATAACCTCTCTAAATGCAGCTGCATCCTCCAGTCACATGCTGAGGATCAGCTGAGGCCCCTGGAGGTAACTCTCTGTCCTCAGGTGGGCTTTAAGTCTGAGAGGCTGCTGGCTGTGAGGAGAAGTCACTGTACCTGGGCTGGAGTGACCCACCTGTGCACCACATGTCTGCCTTCATTCTCCTGAGACCAGCAGGCTAGCCTGGAACAACCTTCTCATGATGTGTGAGCAAGACACTCCCAAAGACAGAGCCATTCCAAAGTGCCTGTTCCAACCTGCTTTCTGTCATCCCAGCACTCAGGAGGTAGAGGCAGGAGGATCAGAAGTTCAGGGTCATCCTCAGCTATGTAATCAGTTTGAGGCCATCCTGGGCTACATGAGACCCTATCTCAGCATCCCCCTACCAAATACACACACACACAAAAACAAAAACAAGTAAACCTTGTATCAAGTCTAGTTCATCCTGCTTAACACTATTGGCCAAATCCAGTGACCTCTGAGCCTGATGTAGGTCATAGCACATCACCCTGCCCTTGTCCAAAGAGCTTGAATATAGGAGTCCAAGGCTGCAGAGAGGAATGTGGGGGGAAGAATTGGGGATATCTGTGTAATCTATTGCAGCAGGTAAGACACTGGCATAACTGGTGCCCAGCCAGTTGTCTGGAGTCTGTTCTGGTTTTTTTGGTTTTGTTTTCTGCTGTTTTTTTTTTTTAATTTATTTATTATGTATACAGTATACAGAAGAGGGTGCCAGATGTCATCAGAGATAGCTGTGAGCCACCATGTGATTGCTGGGAAGAACAGTCAGTGCTCTTAACCTCTGAGCCATCTCTCCAGCCCCATCTGTTCTGTTTTTAACTCTATTTCTTTATTTTGGTTCTTCTGGGCCTGGTGACTCAAACTCAAAAACCAAGCACCCAGCTGAGGCAGGGGGATCAAGATTTCATAGTCTGAGCTAAGGTGATGACTCCATAGATAAAGCACTCTCTATGCCAAGGACATAACACTGGGTGGGCAAGGATGGTGGCCTGCCTGTAATTCCTGCACTCAAAAGGAGGCCGTGGGGAATCTCTGGGGCAAGCTGACTCGTCAGATGCACTAAATAGGCAAACTTCAAGTTCATTGAGAAACCCTCCCTCCATAAGTAAAACAGAGCATGATGGAGAAAGATGTCAACCTCTGGCCTCCACATACACTCTCACACATGAACACACACAAGAAAAGTAAAACAAAATATATACAAAAAGAAGATGAAATTAAAGAGTTCAGACCCAACCAGGGCTACAGAGCAGTACTTAATCTCAGGCAACAACATCAGAGGTCCACTTGGGCTGACGGGGTTGAACTCAGTCTGTTACTGGCCTCTTTAGATTGCTGTAGAAAGGTGTGTTTCCTAGCATTTTAGATGTGTGGCAGCTATGTGCCCTCTCAGTACAATGTTCATTTTGTTTTCTCTCTTTTTGTGACACTTGTACAACTTGAAGTTAATAGTACCATTTCAACTGCTGGTCAGTCTGATGCTCGATGGTGCCAATCATTTTAGTTACAACTGAAAGTTAGGAAAGTGCTGTCAGTTTAAATACAACTGTCTGTCACTCATTCACTCTGCAATATTTGTAGAATGCTGGGGATGTTTTCATTGGCTACTGCATAGGGTTTTGACCAATACACTCTGTTTAAGAAATAAACTTAGAGCCATGCAGTGGTGGCACACATCTTTAATGCCAGCACTGGGGAGGCAGTTCTCTGTGAGTTCGAGGCCAGCCTGGTCTACAGAGCAAGTTTCAGGACAGTCAAGGTTACACAAAGAAACCCTGTCTCAAAATAGATAGGTAGATAGATAGATAGATAGATAGATAGATAGATAAAGAAACTCAGGGCTAGACAGAATGCTCAGTGGGTGACAGTGCTTGCTGCCTGTGACATTAGACATGAGCTTGGTCCTTAGGACCCACATGAGGAAAGGAGAAACTGGTTCCCACAAATTGTCCAGAGCATGCAGGTGCATGCACGCACATACACACAGTCGCTCAGTCGGTAAATAAATAAATAATTAGTGTGACTTTAAGGCATTCAGATGTAATAAAAAGAAAGCTGAGAAATATTTGTGAAGTCAGAGTGCTGGCTTGGCTTTTAAGAGCACCTGCTGCCCTTGCAGAGGACCAGGTTCGATCCACAGCATGCATACGATGGCTCAGCACCATGTAACTCCAGTCCTGGGAATCTGGATCCTTCTTCTGGCCTCTGTGGGCGCTGCACCCACATGGTGTACAAACATATATACACACAAAATAATCAAGTAATTTTAAACAGTGGTGTACATCTGTAATCCCAGCACTTGAGAGAGTAAAAGCAGGATTCAAGGTCACCTGCAGCTACATGGGGAGTTAGAGGCTAGCCTGGGCTACAAGAGACCCTGTTTCAAACTATCTCAATCTCTAAAAATGTGTTAACTCTTCCACCTAGCTATGAGATTATGGGTTAGGTTTTCTTTTTTAACCTGCATTTCGTCAACAAAGAGAAAAACAAAAGGAAATGTCTATTATTTCACTTTGAACAAATGCTATGAACTTGCTGCCCAGGGAGCTCACCAGAGTTTCAAAGCAATCATTGCAGTTGTGTGAAAATACATTTTGTGAATACCAGTCTAGAAGCTGCTGTAGTTCCGAGACCCGCCGCTAGGTGGCTTTGTGATCCCGCTAAGGCACATTTGGCTATGATTGTTTCAGTGGTTTTTATAGCCGTCTCAGTATAATTGGTTTCTTCTGTATTCCTATTGTTTTTATTTTAGCTTGTTTTGTGCATTTGAAGTTCCCTGTGGGAGGGTTCTTTGAGCTTTGACAAGCTGCCGCAAGGGGGCGATGTTGTTTGGAGGCAGAGAAAAGCTAATGTTTAATGAAAATCACCAGCTGGGGACTGGGGAAATGGTTCAGTCTGTGCTCACCACTCAAGCACAAAGACCTGAGTCTGACTCCTAGAACTCATGAAAAAGCTGACCGTAGCTGCAGACACTTGTAATCTTGGCACCGGGGGCAGAGTCAGGAGGATTCCAAAGACTCACTGGCGGCTAGCCTGGCCCACTTGTGGCCCCCAGGCCAATGAGAGACCCTGTCTCAAAAAAACACCCCTTTAATTCCAGCACATGGAAGGCAAAGGAAAGTGAAGCTCCAAGTTCAAGGCCACCCTGGTCTACAGATCGAGTTCCAGGACTGTCAGGGCTACAGAGAAACCCTGTCTCACAAAAAATAAATAAATAAAATAGACAGCTCCTGAGAAAAACTGCTAGAAGCTGATGTCTGGTGTCCTAATACACCCGCACATACTACGTTTTTATTAATTAAAAAGGCCATTTAGGAATTATCTTAGGCTTTAAGGGCCAAGTAGCCACTGACACAGCATCTCATCTGTGCATGGTTGTTTTCATTTTCGTTCTGTTGCTGAGATTGACATAATGACCTTATTATGAGAGAAGAAAGGACTTACACTTCCCAGGTCTCGGCCCATCACTGAGGAAAATCAGGGCAGGAACTGAAGTCATGAAGAATGCTCGCCCTCTGGATTGTTCTCTGCTGGCTGTTATTCAGGTTCACCCACCTAGGGACAGTGAGCTGACATTCATAGCTAGGCTGTATCCTCTGATATTTTTTTTTTTTTTTTAAAAAACACTTTTATTTATTTATTTATTTATTTATTTGCCTTGGTGTTTGCCTGGAACTGGAACTACAGACAGTTGTTAGCTGCCATGTGGGTGCTGGGAATCGAACCCGGGTCCTCTGAAAGAGCAGACGGTGCTCTTAACCGCTGAGCCATCTCTCCAGCCCCATCCTCTGATATTTTTATTGAATATACCACCACATAGTCCATCTTTTAAAAAAAAGAAAGAAAAAGAAAAGAAAGAAAAAAACCTCTAAGGTGTAGATTTGCAGATTCTATTTAGGACATTTAAATGGCCCTTTTCAAAGATCCCCCTTTTGGGTTTCTAGGGGTGGGGCTGTGCCCTGTACCGGCATTCACAGAGATGTTTGGGTACTGAAGAGAATCCCAAGGGCTGCTGGAAGCTGCAGTGAGGAGGGGGCCAGCCTCCCGCCTGCCTTGCTATAAGCCATTTTCTGGTGTGTGCTTCAGGGGAGAGCCTTGTTGAACCTTGTTGCCTTTTTTTACCCTGCCTGTTCTTATGGAAACTCACCTTGTGTTGACAGGCGACGCCCCCTTCCAGTGCTGGCTCTGTAGTGCCAAGTTCAAAATCAGCTCGGACTTGAAGCGGCACATGCGTGTGCACTCGGGGGAGAAGCCTTTCAAATGTGAGTTCTGCAATGTCCGCTGCACCATGAAGGGAAACCTCAAGTCGCACATCCGCATTAAGCATAGTGGGAATAACTTCAAATGTCCGCACTGCGACTTCCTGGGTGATAGCAAATCAACTCTGCGGAAGCACAGCCGCCTGCACCAGTCGGAGCACCCAGAAAAGTGCCCAGAGTGCAGCTACTCCTGTTCCAGCAAGGCTGCTCTGCGTGTGCACGAGCGCATCCATTGCACCGAGCGCCCGTTCAAGTGCAACTACTGCAGCTTCGACACCAAACAACCCAGTAACCTGAGCAAGCACATGAAGAAATTCCACGCAGATATGCTCAAGGCTGAGGCCCCGGAGAGGAAGGACACCAGCAGGCAGAGCAGCCGCCAGGTGACCAAGCTGGATGCCAAAAAGACTTTCCACTGCGACATCTGTGACGCCTCGTTCATGCGGGAGGATTCCCTCCGCAGCCACAAGAGGCACCATAGTGAATACCACAACAGTAAGAACTCGGATGTGACTGTTGTGCAGCTTCACCTTGACCCCAGCAAACAGCCAGCTGCGCCCCTTACCGTGGGGCATCTCCAGGTCCCCCTCCAGTCCAGCCAGGTGTCTCAGTTCAGCGAAGGGAGGGTCAAGATCATCGTGGAGCATCAGGTACCTCAGACTAACACCATCGTCCAGGCAGCTGCTGCAGCTGTCAACATCGTGCCCCCCACCCTGGTAGCCCAGACCCCAGAGGAGCTGCCAGGGAACGGCCGGCTACAGATCCTCCGCCAGGTCAGTCTAATTGCCCCTCCACAGCCCTCCGGGTGTCCTGGTGAAGCAGGTGCCCTGAGTCAGCCAACCGTTCTGCTGACTACCCATGACCAGACAGCGGGGGCCACCCTGCAACAGACTCTGATCCCCACCGCCCCAGCTGGGACCCAGGAAGGCACAGGAAGCCAGACGTTCATTGCCAGTTCGGGCATCACGTGCTCGGACTTTGAAGGCCTTAACGCTTTGATTCAGGAGGGAAGTGCCGAAGTGACGGTTGTGAGTGACGGAGGACAGAGCATCGCCGTGGCCACCACAGCACCGTCTATATTCTCCTCTCAACAAGAACTGCCCAAGCAGACTTACTCCATCATCCATGGGGCCACACACCCTACCCTGCTCTGCCCGGCTGATTCCATACCAGATTAGTACATTAAATACCTCTGGAGTGGGAGGGTGCTGTCAGAGAAACAAGACAAGAGGAATGTTCTCAGAGGCTCCTGGTCCCTTGTAATAAATTGTATTTTATACAATTTATGTATTTTTTTTTCAAGACAGGGTTTTTCTGTGAAACAGCCCTGGCTGCCCTGGAACTCACACTATAGACCACCAGGCTGGCCTCAAACTCACGGAGATTCACCTGCCTCTGCCTCCTGAGTGCTTGGATTAAAGGCCTGTGCCACCACCGCCCAGTAGTTTATGTAATTTTTTTAACAGGAAAACAACTGTGGAGACCTAATTCCTCCTTTGAGCTATTACTTTATCTTAAAGGTTGCCGAGGCTGACTCCAATAGGAGTTGGAAATCTGCATTAGAGACTGAATGCATTTGTTTGTTTACAGTTTGATTTTCCCATGTTCCAGATTTGATTTTTCAACTGGAATAAAAGTGTTTGAGTTTGGGGTTTCCATTGCATTCCATTTGTATAGTACATAGTACTTCTTGGCTTCTCTGGAGCCTCTTTCCAGAATTACACACATACAGAGAGATAGGCAGACAGACAGACAGACAGAGTCTGGAGTACTTCTATACTATATAGATCCTTATCTATGATCCAAATCATAGATCCAAATCTATGATGGCTGATGAGGATTTCAAAGGGATAGTGCCAAAATTCCTGGTTAAAATATACTGAATTTGTTAGTGTGTAATATATTATTAGAGAGGGTAAAAGGTTGTGAAGTTTACTTTGTTAAGATTTAGTGGGTGGGTGCACATGATTGCAGGTACCCAGAGAGGGCATCAGATCCCCCTGGGTGCTGGGAAACGAGCTTTCATCCTCTGCCAAAGCAGTACACGCACTCTTAATTGCATAACCACCTCCTCAGTGCTCGGAACTGTTCTGGAATCAGAGGGAACTTGGAACAGCAGGACTTTGAGGTTTGGGGTCTCCTCATAAATACTCCCCTCCTTCATAGCTGCAGCCAATACATTTATTGTCTAAAGTGACCCAAACTTTTTTATCTTTATTCTTGTTCTTGAGACAAGGTATCACTCTGTAGCCCAGGCTGGCCTCAAATTCAAGACCCAAAAGGATTAGCCTTCTGCCTCCTAGGATTACAGACCTTCCTGTTGCTAGCCACATGTGGCTCCCACCCTACCGGTATTGGAAACTTCAGGTCTCCTAGCAGTTCTGACATTTCTGTTTAGATGTAAATAGGGTGAGGATCCTAATAAGGTTTGATATGGTTTCCTAAGATGTCGTTTCTTTTGTTTTAAGATTGATTTATTTATTATGCATACAGCATACAGAAGAGGGTACTAGATGTCATCATAGATGGTTGTGAGCCACTATGTGGGTGCTGGGAATTGAACTCAGGACCTCTGAAAGAACAGTCAGTGCTCCCAACCCCTGAGCCATCTCTCTAGCCCAAGATGTGGTTTCCTAAATGTCCATCTCTGCTCAGGGTCTAGATGAGAGAAGTACTACCTTATTGAAAAGCCTGAGCCGGGGCTGGAGAGATGGCTCAGAGGTTAAGAGCACTGACTGTTCTTCCAGAGGACCTGAGTTCAATTCCCAGCAGAACCACATGGTGGCTCACAACCATCTATGATGAGGTCTGGTGCCCTCTTCTGTAAAACTGTATGCATAATAAATAAATAAATCTTTAAAAAAAAAAAAAAAAGAAAGAAAGAAAAGAAAAGAAAAGAAAAAAAAGAAAAGCCTGAGCCACACTGAGAGCAAAATCAAACTTCCCTTTTGAATTGAAATGACATTTGGTCATTAGGTGGCGCCAATGAGCAAGCCCAAATAGCCAAAGACATTAAAAGTCTAGGAATGTTGTCTAAAAAACGAATAGCTGGGCAGTGGTGGTCAAACAAACTTTTAATCCCAGCACTACTCGGAGAGGCAGAGGCAGGAGGATCTCTGTGAGTTTGAGGCCAGCCTGGTCTACAGAGCGAGTTCCAGGACAGTCTACACAGAGAAATCCTGGTGCAGGGAAGGGGTGGGGGGCTGCTCAGTCACATCTTGACTGCCTTCTCCCTCCGTGAATTCATTTAATAAAAGTGGTCAGTTATGCTTCTCTTTTATATGAAGAGATGGTTTGTTCTGGGTAATAGTTCAACTGGGGAAATACAAACAGTGGTTTGTGGTCTGGGTCAGTAAGATCTGGGTGCCATCATCCCCACCTACACCATGGTGCTGCTTGTGGTCTCAGAGGTTTGGAATTAAAGGCAGGAGGATCAGAAGTTCAAGGTTAACTCAAACAAGTAGCAAGTTGAAGGCCAAGCTGGGGGTGGGGGTTTGACACCCACTTAAATGTAATTTTCCAGTCTCCTGGAGAGAGAGCCCTGTGCCTTAGAGCTGAGCTTCACCCCTTCCTTTGTTTGCTTGGGTCCTTGCTATCTGAGCACAGTTCTTATTATTTCTGATTCTCTACTCCTGGTCAGAAATTATCTATTATTGTCTGTAAGTCATTATTATTGCCTCATTCTAATGTGTAAAATACAGGAAACCCCACACCATACACCTATTTTCCTCACATTCATACCTAGAAACTTAAATGCTGGATCCTTTTCCTAATGTCCAGCTACCTCGCTATTGGCTTTAGGGAGTTGTTTGGAGGAAATGAAATCCAGAGGCTAAAGCTATCTTCTCTAGTTTTAAGTAGCTCAAATCTGGGAAGGGATGTTTTGGTTTTACTTTCTAATGTTAATAGTTAAGAGGGCCTGAGAATGTGACTTGGAAAATATGTGGGGTTTGTAATTATTTATCTTGTGTGTGTGTATGGAGGTGGGTGCTTCCCATGTGTCACAGCACCCAGTGGTGGTCAGAGGACAATTTGCAGGAGTCTGCCATCTCTCCTCAATTTAGGGAAAAATCCAACTCAAGTTATCAAACAAGGCCGCAAGTGCCTTAACTACCCAGTCTTCCTGCCAGCCTTGCTTTTGGTTTTGTTCGGGTTTTGTTTTGTTTTTCTTTTCTTCTTCTTCTTCTTCTTCTTCTTCTTCTTCTTCTTCTTCTTCTTCTTCTTCTTCTTCTTCCTCTTCTTCTTTTTCTTCTTCTTCTTCTTCCTCTTCTTCTTTTTCTTCTTCTTCTTCTTCTTCTTCTTCAATATTTATTTACTTTTATTTTATGTGTATTGTTTTGACTGCAAGCACCTCTGGGCACCCTGTGCATACAGTACCTGTGGAGACCAGAAGAGGGCGATGCTGGATACCCTGGAACCAGAGCTATTGATAATTGTGAGCTGCCACGTGATGCTGGGAAATGAACTGGGGTCCTCTGCAAGGGCAGTAAGAGATCTCAGCTACTGAGCCATCTCTCCAGCCCCCAAATCTGACTCTTTTGCTAATGTATTTCCAGTGTGTCTGGCCCAGCGTATATGCCCACTGAAATTAGTACAGCTCACCACAATTATTTCTGTTTTACAACAGTCACAGAAAGTATTATAGTGTAAGTAGAGGACGGATTAGTAATCCACAGCAAGAATAGGAACTAACGTTCTGGATTAGTTACTGTCTGCTGGTCCCTTCCACACATTTTCTATTATTTAAAATAAAATATTTTTAGCTGGGCAGTGGTGGCATATGCTTCTAACCCTAGCACTGAGGAGGCAGAGACAGGCAGATCTACAGAGTGGGTTCCAGGGCTACACAGAGAAATCCTGTCTCAAAAAACAAACAAATAAAATTATGTGTTTGTTTTGCCTGCATGTATGTTTATGCATCATGTGCGTGCAGTGCCCGTGGAAGTTAGAAGAGGACCCCAGAACTGGAGTAACAGACTGTTGTGAGTTGCCACGTAGGTGCTGAGAACTGAACACGGATCCTCTGAAAGATAAGCCAGTGTTCTAACCACTGAGCAAACTGTCTAGCCAGACACATTTCTGCTTAACATATTTAGGGGGAAGATAATAATAACATTTTACAGATGAAGAACCTGGGGCTCAGGGAGGTTAAGAGAGAGCTGGGGGCATAGCTCAGTGATAGAGCCCTTGCTAGAATGTACAAGGTCCTGGGTTCAAACCCCAGCATTATATACACAAAGGGAGCTACATTCTGGAAATATAAGTACAAGTAAAAGGTGTTTTCAAGCCATCCCTAGCCCTCAGTGAGCTCCTGTAAGTGGTAATTCTTTCCATCCTCATGATCACCCCTCTCGCTTCCTTAGCTATCCATTCATGTTCCCTCAGGCCACGAGTGAATATATCACCTTCCCAAACCAAAGGAGGGACCTGCCTTGAGGTATGTCTAGGTTTAACAGGGCACCTTAGTCTAGTTAGGTACTATAATCAAGTGCCATAGACTGGTTAGTGTTGTAACAGTCCTAATAGGTCTTATAAAAACCCGGAGCCAGATATTTGAGTAAATGCTGAAAGATCAGAGAGGCAGAGGAAAAAGCCACTACAGAAATTTCTCACCACTACTGAATCCCCAGACAGAAAGGGAGAGATCCTGTCTCCACGAATCCTCAAACTGAACAGGGGAATTGGAGGGAACTGAAAGGGGGAACCATGTCTCCTGCCTTATATTTCTTTCTCTGCCCAGCCATATCCCTTCCTGTCTCAACCTTCCTAGTGCTGAGATTAAAGGCATGTGTTTTTCCCAAGTACTGGGAGCAGAGGCATGAGATCCCAAGTGCTGGGATTAAAGGTGTGTGCCACCACTGGCTGGCTCTGTTTCTCCTTTTGGACTGGTTAATCTTGTGTAGTTCAGGCTGGCCTTGAACTCACAGAGATCAGAGGGATCTCTGCCTCCTGAATGCTAAAATTAAAGGTGTGTGCCACCACTGCCTGACTTGGTGGCTAACTCTGTGGCTGGCTCTGTCCTTTAATTTTCAGGCAAGCTTTATTTTTTAGATTTTACACTATATATTGGGTTAGCCTACAAACAGCAGAAAATAATTTCTTATAGTCCTAGAGACCAGGAAGTCTGAGGCTGAAGTACCAGGGCAGATGTTGCCGTGTGGGGAAGACTGTTTTCTCATGGACACAGCTTCCAGCCTCATCTTCACCTGGTGTTTCTGAAGTCTCCTGTTTATTTTAAATCTTTTATCTATTCCTTGAAAAAAATCCACGCACTTATTCCTTGAGCATACCCACTGCCCAAGTGCTCCCTTTTAGAAAGACACTAATCCATCTAGTAGGGCCCCACCCTCATGACCTAAGTACTTTTCTCTCACTGTAAGATTTTGAAGGAAAACAAACATTCCTACCACAACAGAAAGGACAAAGAAGGAGAGCGCAATTTCATTAAGTCAAGCTGACCACAGAGCTGCTCATATCTGTTCCCTGCTTCTCCCCTTGTCGGCTAAGAATATGCCTTTCTAGCCTCTTAAAGGCTGCACTCACTGTATGAGGTGTGGGGGGAGGGCGGTGTTTGTTTTTGAGACAGGGTATCCTTGTAGTGGGAATCAAGTAATATCACCTTGACTTAGAGATGTGGCCTTTGGGCCTTGAGGACCCATGTATGGGACATGGCCAGGCAGTTTAAGATCAGGTACAGGTCTCTCTGCCTGTTTGCTCCCTCATGCAAAAAGACCAGACCTGCTTCTGCCATATAGACCAGTCCAACTTTCCAGAAATCATCCAACTATTCAGTCTCTTGTATCAGTGAGTGTTTTATATAAACTCCTTAATAAATATTAATCTTTTTATATAATCAATTGCTAGTTATTAATACCAACTATCCCTGGTGCCTTACATTGGGCGCCATTTGTAGTAGGAAGTTTTTGGCTCGGCCTAGCCCTAAGATTTGGACCTGCTTGCAGATGTTTAGCTTAATAATAATTATATAAAGGCTTATATTAATTATAACTGTTTGGCCTGTGGCTTAGGCTTATTGTCAGTTAGATTTCGCATCTTAACTCATTTTTACTCATTTATGTTTTGCCACGTGACTGGTGGCTCACTTGTATTTTTCTGTCTTGTTCTCTGGGCGGCAGTGCACAGCATCTCTTTACTCTATCTCTTTGACTTTGTCTTTTCTTTTCTTTTGTTTTTCTTGCATTTGTTGTTTGTTTACAAGCTGCTTTGCCATAGGCCAAAGAGGTTTATTATTATTATTATTATTATTATTATTATTATTATTATCTAATGGTAATTTACAACATACAGAAAGCCATCTCACATCATGTCCTCAGATAGCTCAAATTGGCTTTGTAGTCTCTATGTAGCCAAGAATACCCTTGAACCATCTCCTGAGTGTGGAGATTATAGCTGTGAGGCACCAGTTCATTCGATGCTGGGAATGGAACCCGGAGCTTTATGCACACTAGGCAGACATTTTAACAACTAAGATACAGTACAACCCTTGGAAGTCACTTTTTAAAATTCTGTATTTATTGTTATGTGGGAGTACAGGTACATGCATGCCACAGTGTGCATGTGGAGGTCAGAGGCACCTTTGTGGGGTTGGTTCTCTCCTTCCATTGTGGACTTTCTGAGGATTGAACTCCGTTTCAGGCTTGAGGGGTCAGGACTTTTACAAAGCCCCCAACGATCTCATCAGCACCCCAACTGTTTCCTTTTTCATTTAAAATAATGTGTGTATGAGCGTGTGAACTGATAAAGCCAATGTGACACTCTGGGGACCTTGTTAAAAAGCAGATTCTGATCTCTGTGCTTCTCATGTTTGAATCACCTGAGGAGCTGGTTCAGTACAAATTTGGGGTATGGAAAAGTATCTACAGATGGACTAAGAAGCCTGTGCAGGAATGTACATACCTACCTGCCTTGCTCATAATTACCAAGCTGGAAAGCGCCCTTTGGCAGGGCAAGGCGCCCAGTGTGGTGTGTTCACACACTGGATTATGGGGGGAACGAAAACAGACTTACTGCCTGTGACAACATGTTGAATCACAGACTACCAGATTCCAGGGAAGAAAAACACTCAATGAAGGAGGCAAGGCCGTGCAGCGCATGTTTAGATGATGAAATTTGTAAGTAAAGCTTACCCCCCCCCCAATAAAGAAGAAAACAGTCAGAGATAAAAGAGACTGTCAAAGGAGGGAGAAGCTAATGGGTTTGCTGAGTCCAAGCATGCGCCACACCCCACGTAAGGAAATCTCAAAGGTGGTTTGGTTTTTGTTTATTTGATGGCAGGGGTTGCCCTGAAATGGCATGGTTATCATTTTTACATGTAAGCCAAATTTTATTGTTTAAGCTTTTGAAAAATTTAAGGCCTGGGGGCTAGAGAGATGGCTCAGCGGTTACTCTTCTGGAGGACCTGAGTTCAATTCCCAGCATCCACATGGCAGCTAACACCTGTCTGTAATCCCATGATCTGACTCCCTTACACAGTTATACATGCAGACAAAACACCAATTCACATAAAATAAAAATAAATAAATATTTTAAAAAAGAAAAAGAAAAATTTAAGGCCTGAAGAGACAGCTTTTCCGGAGGACCTGAGTTCGGGTCCCAGCACCTATCATGAGCTACTCCCTACTGCTGCCTGTAACTTCAGCCCCAGGAGAGTCTGAACCTTCTCCTCAACTCCAGGGAGCCTGCATCCACGTGCACATACCCCTACACAGACATATGCACATGGCTAAAATAAATATTTTTAAATGTTTTCTTAATTATTTTTTAAAAATGTGTGTAGATGTTCTGCCTGTGTGTGTGTGTGTGCAGCACCACCTGCATTCAGTGCCTATGGAGGACAGAGAGGCAGGCCATCAGGTTCCCAACAATTGGAATCACAGAAGATGTGAGCAGCCATGTGGGTACTGGGAATTGAACATGGATCCTTTGGAAGAGCAGCCAGTGCTCTTAACCGCTGAGCCATTTTTCTGGCCACCACTGCCTTTAGAAAATATTCTTTTAAAAAACTTCAAAGATTGTAAGAAGATTTATACCAACATGTCAGTCACTCAAACAACTTCACTGTGGTTTTTTATTCCTGTTCTCATCCCCAGAGACAAGTCACAGGCCACCTCTTCGGTCTCTGCAGCATTTCAAAGTGCCTCTAAATGTGTGTGCAAAATCTGTGCTATACTTCATACACTATTGAATGTGTTTATATGCAAATGAGTATCTTCACAATGGTGCCATATCCTGTTTCCTGTCCTTTGGATGTCTGTACCTGATACGTTCTGAAGGATTTTCCACATCTGTGAGCACAGAAATCCATTGTTTTTGTGTTCTCATAGATGTGTATGGGTTGAAACTGATGTGAAAATATGGGAATCTGCAATGCAGAAGTGTCACCCAATGCTTGTGTATTTCTGTGGAAAATGGTGTCTCCTCTAGTTACATGGGACATGGGATTGAGTTACAGCTGAGCATTAGCTATTTTATGAATGAGTATAATACTTACCCTGACATTATGAATAATTAATAACGTGTAGTGCTGTTGCTGCCTGGGTAGTAGACATCCTCTGTGCTTCCCTCTATACATAAACTTACGCATCACAGTCACCCCAACTATACTAAGCCACTTGGCTAATCATAGGTTAATTTAAAAGTAAGAGTTAGCAAGGAATATGTCTGAGCCATAGGCCAATCAGCATGAAATTAATATAAGTCTTTGTGTGATTATTTAGGGTTTAGCAGCAGCAGGGCTGCGAGTGAGTCTGAACCTCGGGGTTAGGCCAGAAAGGCTGGACCAGAAACTTCATACTACAGAACAGCATTGTCATTTCATTGACGAAAATAGGGAAACACATGGCAGCTTTCCCAAAGATCACACAGGAGTCGGGGAGATGGCTCAGTGGTCAGACTGTCTGTTCTACAAATGTGAGGGTTAGCACCCACGTAAAAGCCTGCACCTGGGGGCTAGAGAGGTGGTTCAGAGGTTAAGAGCACTAGCTGCTCTTACAGTGATCCTGAATTCAATTCCCAGCAACCACATGGTGGCTCATGACCATCTATAATGAGATCTGGTGTCCTCTTCTCGTATACAGGCATACATGTAGGCAGAACACTATGTACATAATAAATAAATAAATCTAAAAAAATAAAAAATAAAACCTGGCAGCTGTAACCCCAACTTTGGGGTTTGACAGATTGATTCTTAGAGCTGGCCAAATGCAGAGGGGTTTTCTGTTTGCTTGTTTTTGGCTTATTAAGAGACCCTGTCCTAAGACAAGAAGGCCAAGGATGATACAAGACACTGGACATCCTGTTCTGGCTCCACATGCTCCTGAGCCAGCATGTGCACTCATACACTAATATATGTGCAACTCCATGCACACACACACACACACACACACACACACCAGAGGGACCAGGAGTCTTCCTATAGTTCAGACAGACATGTGGTATTTATCTCGTGACAAAATACTTGAGTTTTGAAAAGCCATAGGCTCCTATCATTTCATTCTGGCCAACCAGTCATTGAAGTGAAAATAGTCTGGCTTTCTCCTTAGAGGAAGTGGACTGCCTGACTGCCTTTGAAGGGGAAGGGGATGGGTCTGTCTAGAGTGGAATGAGGAAGTAACTCCAGCAGCTGTCAAGAGTGTGAAAATACAGGTTTGGCCACAGCCCCCTGTGAGAGGTTGCTGTGGGAAAGGGGAGCGGAGTCACCTGTCCTGTCCCCCCTCTGCATGTTGGAACTCAGTAGCAGAGTTCTCTCATCTGCTTTGGTGTTATCTCAAAATTTCCAAGGGTTGGAAGTAATTTTCTCTTCAGTTGAGCTTGCAAAAGCCCCTGATTATCTGGAAGAATCAAAATTTACCAGCTGCAGGCTTGGGAGATGGTTCAGTGGGGAAGAGCACTTGCTGAACCAGCAGAAGGACCTAAGTTCGGATCCAAGCACCTGTGTAAAACTGAGTACAGTTGGGGCTGGAGAGATGGCTCAGCGGTTAAGAGCACCCTCTGCTCTTCCAGAGGACCCGGGTTCGATTCCCAGCACCCACATGGCAGCTAACAACTGTCTGTAGTTCCAGTTCCAGGCAAACACCAAGTACAGTCTACAGTCAAACCTGTAAGTCCAGCATCGGGGAGAGGAGACAGGGATGGACTGCTGGGGCTTGCTGCCTGCCAGCCTAGCTTTGGGCTCAGTGACATCCAGTGTAAATGACAGAGCAGGACATCTGATGTCCTCCTCTGGCCTCTGGACATATGTAAACCTGGACATGCCTGTGCAGATGCACAACACACACATATATACACACTCAAAAATTATCAGCTAGATTTAAACAAACTAACAAAAAAGAGTTGATGCAAAACTAAGTGAAAGGTAACAACCATGGTCTGAGCACAGGCCCTGTGGTTTGTTTTCCACAATTTTTAGTAATGATTCTTGAAATCAAATCATAAAAACTTAGTAATTGCTGATGGTGGTGGAACACACCTTTAATCCCAACATTTGGGAGGCAGAGGCAGGCCATCTCTGAGTCTGAGGCCAGCCTGGTCTACAGAGCAAGTTCTACAGAGCCAGGGCTACACAGAGAAATAATCCTGTCTGGAGCCACCATGTGGTTGCTAGGAATTGAACTCAGGACCTCTGGAAGAGTAGCCAGTGCTGTTAACCACTGAGCCATCTCTCCAGCCTAATCTTGTCTCAAAAAAACAGAAGAAAAAAAAAAGAAAGAGAGAGAGATCTTAGCAGATGGTATGCAGTAAAGATAAAGGGAGGAGGGGCTGGAGAGATGGCTCAGCGGTTAAGAGCACCGTCTGCTCTTCCAGATGACCCGGGTTCGATTCCCAGCACCCACATGGCAGCTAACAACTGTCTGTAGTTCCAGTTCCAGGCAAACACCAAGGCAAACAAATAAATAAATAAAGTTTAAAAAAAAAAAAAAAGGGGGGGCTGGAGAGATGGCTCAGCGGTTAAGAGCACCCTCTGCTCTTCCAGAGGACCCGGGTTCGATTCCCAGCACCCACATGGCAGCTAACAACTGTCTGTAGTTCCAGTTCCAGGCAAACACCAAGGCAAATAAATAAATAATAAATAAATAAAGTTTTAAAGAAAGAAAAGAAAAAAAAAAAAGAAGAAAAAAAAAAAAGATAAAGGGAGGAGAGCTGGAGAGGTGGCTCAGTGGTTAAGAGCACTGACTGTTCTTCCAAAGGATCCAGGTTCAGTTCCCATCACACACATGGCAGCTCACAACTGTATAACTCTAGTTCCAGGGGACCTGATGACCTAACACATACATACACATAGTCAAAATACCAAATGAAAACAGACAAATTATTTTTTTAAAAAAATGATAAAAAGGGAAGCCCTGGGTCCTGTGAGATGGCTGGGCAAGTAATGTAATGGGCTTTTTCCATTGGTAAGAGAGAATTGACTCTCACAGATTTTCCTCTAGTTTACACACACACACACACACAAACCCTAAATGAATGAATAAATAAATAAGGGAGGAAGTCGTGCCTAAGTGAGAGGCGCCAGGATGGCCTCCAACCGGCAGCCAGAGTTAACTACTAGCTCCTGTTTCCACTCACTGTTTGCTGACACTAGCAGCTCCCACTGTGCTCCCCCAATGGCCCAGTTTGGGGCCAAGGTAGAAGAGGAAAAAAGGACTCTATGGGCACAGTTAGGTTTTGTTTGGCCTTTAGTCTGAAGAAGTGTTGCTCAAAAGTGTACAACAGAGAGCGGGTGCAAGCGGCTAGGGATCACTGAGCCGCCTATAAAAAAGAATGTCCTTAAATAAATAAATAAATAAATAAATAAATAAATAAATAAGGGGGGAGGAATTTGGGACAGGATCTCATTAAGTAGCCTTTAGCTGGCCTAGACCTCACTATGTAGACAGGTTGGCCTTAAATACACAGAGAGATCCTCCTGCCTCTGCCTCCCAAGTGCTGGGATTAAATAAAGACACAGGCTATTACACCTGATCTATTAAAAAAAAAAAACTGTAAAGGTGTGGATGAGATAAAAGGCATGTCCTGTTCTTCCAGAGGACCAGAGTTCAGTCCCAACTCAGAACTCCCTGTAACTCCAGCTCCGGAGAAACCAATGCCTCTGGCCTCTGGAGACATGTGCACTCAAATGCACATACCTACAAGATGCACACACACACACACACACACACAGAGAGAATTTAAAAATAAAAAATTTAATTAATTCTTCATAGGTATAGCTGCATACATATGCCAAAGAAAACTTCTATCAAATTATATCTTAGAATTTAACCTTAAATTACTTCACCCAGCATTACTTACACATACCTAAATATACTGACAACCAGGAAACCAAAAGAAAGTTTCAAAAAGCCAGCTCAGCCAGTGCCAAATACACAGACGCGGGAACACACACACACACACACACACACACACACACACACACACACGTGTCCCTGGGTCCACCTGGCTGCTGAGCTGAGCACTGGGAGCCTGTTAAACCGCCTAACTTGTGACATCTGCCTTGATTTAAAAATACCGAGTCTCAGGTCGCCACTGAGCGCTGCTGGATCTTTCTGAGCGGTGGCCGCCACGTGATTCTCAGGTTTGGGCAGGCTTGGGGCACAGCCCTGTTTTAAGTAACTTCCCAATCTCAAGAAAGTAAACACCTTGAGGGGACATAGGTGGCTTTCCCGATCCTTGTTGGATGCCGTTCAGGAGATGGAAGGAGGGGTCCCCTCGGGTCTCCGCGAGGTCTCAGCTAGTCTGAGCACGAAAAGTCAATTAGCCAAAACCCCGGGACGGGACCGCGCCTCAGTCACACAGCGGGTAGGGCCTGCGCCCTGGCTGGCCCCAAAAGGCCTCTCCTGTGTGGTCCTAGACTCTGAGTCCCGGGACAAGAACGGAGGACAGGATAAAAGAGTGCAAATCTCTTCCTCCTGAATCCAGGATTTCCAGAACCTACTTTTTGTTGTTGCACTTGTGGGGTGTGTGTGTGTGTGTGTGTGTGTGTGTGTGTGTGTGTGTTGTCCCATTTGTGGAAGCCAGAGGACATCTTACAGAGATGAGTTCCCTCCTACCACCATGTCAGACAAAGGATTCAGCTCAAGTCATCGGGTTTGGTAGCAAGCAATTTTGCCCGCTGAGCCATCTGGCCAGCCCACATCTACTTATTAAAAAAAAAAAAAAAGAAAGAAAGAAAGCTGGCTGGCTGCAGGAAAAAGAGTGGACCCTGCAGAGACACCTGTTCCCCTTAAATTGTATATGCGGATGTGCGGGTGAGAGGACGCACCATGAGCCCAGGCAGGTCCTTCTCCACCTAGGCTTGTACATGAGGAAATCCCTGCGAGGTTCTATGAGAAATGTCCCAGGACCGCGGTTCCGGGCTGGACCAATTAAAAGAGAATGTAAACTCTCTCCAGCCCGCGTGGCAGCGGCCACGGCCTCACGTGGGAGCTCGTTAGAAACACAGACGTTCGGGCCCCACCCCAGACTCACAGAGTCAGAATCTGCATTTTAACGAGCTCCCCAGCGACTCAGGGAGCACATTAAAGTGGGAAGAGGGCTGGCGCTTCTGCAATTTTAATGAGCCAACGAATCACCTGGGATCTCGTTAAAATGCAGACAGGGTTTCTCCGACCTGAGCGTGCGCGCGCATCACCTGGGGAGCTTGTTAAAATGCAGATTCTGGTGTGGCGGGGCCAGGGTGGAGCCGGAGCTCGTGCGTGGGAGCGGGGTTCCCGGGACCCCTGAAGTCCTGGCTGTCGGCCAAGTGACTGTCAGGACACTTGATAAATCGTCCTACCGGGCTGACGGGCGGCGGGGCCGGGACATGCGCGATCTGGCCTGTTGGGGGGGTGTGCCTCCGAAGTCTGGAAACGCGCGCTGCTCAGGAGGCCACTCTTGGGGACCCGCCGGGAGCCTCATCTACGCGCCATGTCGCGGCGCAAGCAAGCCAAGCCCCAGCATCTGCGCTCGCTAGAGCCGCAGCCCGAGTGCAAGGAGCCGGGCAGAGTTGTCCCGGGCATAGCCGGAGAGCGGGGTGAGTAGCCCGCGGACGCCTGGGACAGTGGCTCCGACATCCCCAGTTTCTCTCCCCACACCAGGGGGAACTGTGTAGGTGTCCGGTCTGAACGTAGAAAGGGGCTCGTGGAATCGTACTCAAAGCTTGAAGCTCTAACCCTGGTCTTGGGAACTGCTGCTCTGATGTCCCCCAACACTCCCCAGTCCCTGGACCTCCTCATGGGTATCATATCTAGACATGGGGAGACTGGGATACATAGAATGGGGCAAGAAGCTTCCTGCTCCAGCTCAAGGACCTGCAGACAGCTACTCTAATGTCCCTGTTCCCCCTAGATGTCAGGTAAGGGGAGTAGAGGAATGGTGCGCAAAGCTTCCCGCTCCAGTACTGGGACTTGGAGACAGTTGCTCTGAGGTCCCTGTCCCTGGACCCCTGCAGGTGTCAGATCTGGAAGGGAATGGGGGAGGTGCATACGGAGGTGCATGCGACGGTGTACAAAGCTTTCAGCTCCAGTCCGGAGACCCAGTTCTGGGCGCGCTAGCGGGTCTTTGTGAATTACGCGCATATGTTGCTTACACCCTCTGCGGGTTCGTTTTCCACACTGGCCAGAGGGATGCTTAGAGTCCGGAGGGACGAAGTTGAAGCAAAGACAAGATACCAGCTCTTCTCCACTCAAATGCAAAACCCAGAAGGCTTTAGGACTAGGGTAGAATGAGTTTCAAGATTCCTGGAGAAGGGAATCTTCAAGGACCTGAAGGATGTGTGACTGGGTGAATAGGGTTGTCAGGACAGCTGAGAGACTGAAGCCTGGTGGGGATCGGGATACTACCGGGAAGTGCGTGGAGCATGGAAGGGAACAGCACGCTGAAACCAGAAGGGTCTTGCTTCCCTTCCCCCTTCTGCTGCTTCGTGGACCGGTTGGAAGCAGTGAAGTGACATCTCCCCTCTAAGTACCTTAGGTCGTCCCTCCTTCCCGTAGAGAATCCCTACTTCTAAAGAGCCGAGAAGGGGAAGCCTATATAAGTCTATTAATTCCTCAATCACCCTCAGGCATATACCCCCAGGGAGGTTGGGGCATGGCATTCCTAAGGCACCTCTCGGATTTTCGTGCGCTCTGGACTTTATAGATTCCTCCTGTTTAGATGGACTTTATTCCTTTCTCCACCTGCGGCTTCCGGGGGCGGGTACTCTGCTCCTCAAACTCCTTTGCCACATGCCCCATCAATCTCTGGAAAGATTCACCCAGTGAACTCTCCTGGCTCTCCTGACCATAACTCGGTTGGGGGAGGGGGGTTAGTTTGGTGAGGATTCTTCTAAGTAGTTTATTTTATATTCTAAAACCTAATAAGGGGTTCCATAAGTCAGCCACCATGAGGTCCAGCTAGCACAGGCTGCTAGGTGAGTTAGAGGACCCTCCCTGCTGGGGGTGGGTGGAGGAAGGGGGAAGCTGCCCCAGGAAAGATTTCTGAGTAACCCTGGGCAGGAGTGCAAAGTCCCGTGTGTTAAGGGTGCTACTGGCTGGAGAGATGGCTCAGCGGTTAAGAGCACCGTCTGCTCTTCCAGAGGACCCGGGTTCGAGTCCCAGCACCCACATGGCAGCTAACAACTGTCTGTAGTTCCAGTTCCAGACAAACACCAAGGCAAATAAATAAATAAAGGTTTAAAAAAAAAAAAGGGTGCTACTGTCAATCCCTGCAAACAGCTCGCCCTGGGGAACCCTAGGACCCTCTTCCCGACCTCCGGGTCAGGAATGCTGGGTCCCAGCATTCTGAGGACTGGTGGGTCTTTACCTGTGATTCATAAGCCTGTGTCACCCAGCAAAGGACCTTTCTGTTCCCTCAAGGCCCAGTCATTGTTAATTGTCCAGAGGCTTTACATCGCCGGGCATCTCAGCACAGAGACAGGCAGAGGGCTGTAAGTTTGAGGCTAGCCTAGTATATGTATCGGGTTCCAGGCCAGCCAGGGTTGCATAGTGAGACCCTGTCTGTTCAGGTAGTGGCACATGTCTTTAATCCTAGCGCTAAGGAGCAGAAGCAGGTATATCTCTGAGTTCAAAGCTTAGCCTGGTCTACAAAGCGAGTTCCAGGAAGAAACCCTGGATCAAAAAAAAGTAGATAAATAAATAATAGCATTTTAACAATTGGCAAATTCCTGAGTATCAGTGAAATAACAAAGGGACCCCTAAACAACAGAGAACACCAGAGACTTCATAGGGCATCAACCAAGTCTCTGAGGTGACCCCACAATTCTAGAGTGCTGTGGCCTCTCAACCCCCAGCCTTTCTGTCTCTTTTTTAAGTTTACATGGGAAATGTGCTGACTTGTGAACAGAGTTCTTTTATATGTAACAGTGAATTTAAGATAGAAGTCATAATTTCCTTTGTACAAGATGTGGGAGTTGAAAAACAGAGAGGTTCAGTGACTGACCCAGGCCCACACAGCTAGAAAGACAACCAGAATGTACAACCTGTTTATTGTCCAACACCTCATTTAGATTTCAGTTTTCAATTCAACATGGCCGTTGTAAAGTTAAAATTTTCTCCAGAACTTTATAGTTTTCGTGTATGTGTGTGTGTGTGTGTGTGTGTGTGTGTGTGTGAATTGTTAAGTAGCTAAAATTTACTGTTCACCTTCCCAGGGCCAGCAGATGGGTAAGTGTTGGTTGGAATTATCTAGAAACTTCCAGTTCTTTGACCTTTATGAGCAACATTTTTCATTTCACATCAAGCACAAATTATCATGGTGTCATCCCCAGACCAGCAGCAGCAGCTGAGAACTTGTTAGAAATGGAATAATTTCAGCAACTCTGCCATAGTGCCCCTCCCCAGGAGAATTCTGGAGGTGAGCTCAGTTGCATGCTCACAACTGAGAGCCACTGCCTGTCAGCCCCCCCATCCCGAGATTTGCAGAAATTTATTAAAATGGAACAGAGATATTGTTTAATCTTTTGCCCCCTGAGTATCCACCCAGAGGATGGATTGTGATGGGCTTTCTAGCTGTTGACTTGCTTCTGACCCAAGAGCCTGGCAGTCCTAAGGGCAACAATAGAGCTGTCTGGATCCTCCAAACACGAATTTGTGTGTGTGTGTGTGTGTGTGTGTGTGTGTGTGTGTGTGTGTGTTTGTGTGTGTAGAGACCAGAGACCAGCTTTGCTGTCCTCCCTCCTCAAGACACCATCCAACTTGTGTTTCAAGACAGGTTTTAGGGATCTGACTCCACCTCCCTGAAGCTGGGATTATAACCATCTGCATGCCCATGCACAAGATTAACTTTTTTTAAAAAAGATTTTTTTCATTTTATTTTATATATATGGATATTTTCCCTATGTATATATCTGTGCTTCAAGTGCTTACAGTGTCCAAATAAGACCAAGAGGGTGTCAGGTTGGACCCCCTTGAACTGCAAAAGTTAAATGGGTGCTGAGAGTCAAACTCATATTCTCTAGAAGATCAGCCAGTGCTCTTAACCACTGGTCCACTCTCTAGACCCCTACTTTATTATTTTTAATTATGTATGTGAATATGTGCATGTGAGTGGAGATGCCTACTGGTGCCAGAGCTATCAGATCCCCTGGAACTGGAGTTACACAGGCTGTTGTGAACTGCCTTACACTGGGAATTGAACTCTGGTCCTCTGCAAGAACAGTACCTGCTCTTAACCACTGAGTCATCTCTCCAGCCCCTCCAACTTTTTTTAAGTGGTTCCTGGGGCTTGAACTCAGGTCCTCATCTGGCATGCATGGCAAGCATTTTACTGACTGAGCTATCTCTCCAGCTTCCATAGATTCTCTTTTTCTAAGATTTATTTATTTTATTTTGTGGATATGAGTGTGTGCCAGCAATGTCTGTGTACCACATTCATGGCTGGTGCCCTTAGAGGTCAGAAGAGGAGGACATTGATTCTCTGGACTAGAGTTACAGGTGGTTGTGAGCACCGTGTGGGTGCTGCTTCTCAGCTCCAGGTCCTTCTCAAGAGCAGTAAGTGCTCTTAGCCACTGAGAAGCTCTCCAGCCCTCTTATAGTCCAGTCCTTTATGAGGCAGAATCTCACTATGTTTCTCAGGTTAGCCCCAGCATCCAGCACCAAACGTAAAAGCCAGTCAGCAGTGTGCATTTGTAATCCCAATACAAGGGAGTAGTGAATGGACCCCCAGGGCTCATTGGCCAGCCAGAATATGTAAACTGGTGAGCTCCTGTCTTTAAAAACTAAGATGAAAGCTGGAGAGATGGCTCAGCAGTTAAGAGCATTGAATGTTCTTCCAAGGCCTTGAGTTCAAATCCCAGCACCCACATGGTGGCTCACAACCGTCTGTAATGAGATCTGGTGCCCTCTATGGCATGCAGGTGTACTGCAGACAGAACATTGTATGTATAATAAATAAATCTTTAAAAAACAGAACAAAACAAAAAACCTAAGATAAAGAGTGACCGAACCTCTGCCTTCCATATGTGTGCACACCTTCACACACAAACACAAAACCATATACAAATTGAACCTTAAGGCAATTTTTGAAGATGGAACTGTCCCCAGCCAGGCTGCTGGTCTGCTCTCCAAGAATGCAGACCAAACAGGAAGGGAAGCCAGTGTCCTCAGGTCTCAGTCAGCTCTGGCCACGCCCCATAGGGGTCTTGATTTCAGGAGCTGCAAAAGCTTTTCTAATAACACTTGAATCTCACTACATCTTTTTTGTTTGTTTAATTTTTTTAAAGATTTATTTATTTATTACATATTTTATGTACATTGGTGTTTTGCTTGCATGTAAACTGTGTAAGGGTGGAATTACAGACAGTTGTTAGCTGCCATGTGGTTGCTGGGAATTGAACTCAGGTCCTCCAGAGGAACAGTCAGTGCTCTTAACCGCTGAGCCATCTCTCCAGCCCCTTGTTTGTTTAATTAAGAAAGTTTTAAATTAAGTATAAGACTATATTATAGGAATTATTATAAAATAATATTTGAGGGAGGGAAAGGCATTAACATAAGTAAGGTCAAATTATAATTAATAAATAATAATTATGAGGTATATTTTAAATGTTTAGAATAGTGGTAAGTGGCAATGTATAGGGATTATTTTCAGGCTGTTTATTTTGAATAACAAGAATTTAATATTTGAATGGTTTTTGTTAAGATATGAGATGGTAGAAATTTTAACTATTTAGTTCTTTATTAAGACTTGAGAAGGAAAATATATTATTTGAAGGTTGGAAGTATAAGAGTAGTTTTTAAGATTTAGGAGAAGACAGTGACAGTTATTTGCGGCTTTTTTGTAAAGTTGGGAGTATTTTTTTGTTATAGGTCTATTATATTTGATAGATTTTTTTAGAAGTAGGGCATTTTTGGAGAATTGTTTTATTTTGTTTAGGCAAGCTTTGGCAGTTTTTATTTTTTATTTGTTTGTTTGGATTGGATGGTGTGTGTATTGACATTAGTCAAGGTAAGGGCAGTTTTTGTTTAAAGGCTATTGTTTGTCAAGGAAGATACATTTTTAGTGGAGTGTTTTTGATGTTTAATATTAGCTGGTTTAATGCTAGTTGGTTATTTCTCTTGAGGTATTTTCACATTACTTTCTTTTTTGTTGTTTGTTCTTCTTGGAAACAGGTTCTTATGTAGCCAAGGCTAGCCTTGGATTCACTGTGTAACCAAGGATTATCTTGAACTTTTTTTGAGGCGGGGTTTCTCTGTGTAACCGTGGCTGTCCTGGAACTTGCTCTGTAGACCTAGTTGGCCTCGAATTGACAGAGATCCATCCGCCTCTGCCTCCCAAGTGCTAGGATTAAAGGGGTGAGCCACCACCACCCAGACTGACCTTGAACTTCTAATTCTTGTTCATCTACTTCAGGAGTCCTGGGATCACAGGCCTGCACCATCAGGCCTGGTTTATGCAGTGATGGGGACTGACCCCACGGCTTCCTGCATGCTAGCTCTCTACCGAGTGCCAGCCCCCGCTCTGGATTTTAAAGATTTTATGTTTATATGTATGTGCATAGCTAAGTGTCTATGTATGAGCAATGGTGTGCAGGTGTCTGCAGAGGTCAGAGTTTGTTGGATTCCTTCAAACTGGACCTGCAGTTGCAAGCAGTCCCCTGGGTGCTGGGAACCCAATTCCAGTTCTCTGCAAGATCATGGAGCCATCTCTCCAGCCCCTGGTTTTTGTATTCTTTTTTTTTTTTTTTTTTTTAACTTTATTTATTTGCCTTGGTGTTTGCCTGGAACTGGAACTACAGACAGTTGTTAGCTGCCATGTGGGTGCTGGGAATCGAACCCGGGTCCTCTGGAAGAGCAGACGGTGCTCTTAACCGCTGAGCCATCTCTCCAGCCCCTGGTTTTTGTATTCTAAAGCAGTTTTTTGGAAACCAGTAAAGATGAAAACAGCCCAACGTTACCCTTTCCTCAGAGCCACCATGACAGCTGTCACTGAAAAATACATCAAACTTCCTGTTTCCATTTCAGCCTCTGCACCAGATAGCCAAGTTCTGAAACCATCGGACCTCTCTGCTGAAGACAGGGACATCCTGCAGGCCCCTCCTGCTGTCACCCCTTCCTTGGAAGCAAAGGAGCAATCAACCACCCTTGGGGAAAAGACATTTAACTGCTGCTATCCAGGTAAAGGGTCAAACCTGGTGGTTGGTGGTAGGAGTCCCTTCCCGACCTAGCCCTAATGCAGGGAGTCTCTGTACCCTATCTGAATTACTCTCCATGGTCACTCACAGAGTTGTCACATGTCCTCTTTGGGGCCTCTGTGGGTCCTACAGCTGCAGCATAGAGCACCTCCAGAGACTGTGCCTGAGCTCACAGCTGCTCCCCAACTGCAGGTGGAGTCATGTCTCAACAAACCCATTCTAGGTTGAAACCTCATCAAGTCAAAAATGCAAGGGGGGGGGCGCTGGGCTGGAGAGATGCCTCTGTGGTTAAGAGCACCTCTTCTAGAGGACTCAGATTCAATTCCCAGCACCCACATGGCAGCTCACAACTGTCCTTAACTCCAGTTCCAGGGGACCCGGTACCCTCACACAGATATACGTGCAAAAAGGAGGAGAAAAGAAAGAAGAAAAACACCAATACACATAGATAAAAAAATATTTTTTTAAGACTTATTTATTTATTATGCATACAGTTTTACAGAAGAGGGCACCAGACCTCATCATAGATGGTTGTAAGCCACCATGTGGTTTTGCTGGGAATTGAACTCAGGTCCTCTGGAAGAACAGTCAGTGCTCTTAACCTCTGGGCCATCTCTCCAGCCCCAAAAATATTTTTTTTTTTTAATGAAGGAGGAATGGGTATGGGAATCTCAGCACTCAGGAGGCAGAGGCAGGAGGATTACTGTAAATCTGAGGACAGCCTGGTATGTGTATAGTAAGTTCAGTCCAGCCAGATACTATAAAGGGGGGGGGGGCAGATGCATGGGGGCTGAGGATGTCTCAGTGGCGTTGCCTAGGATGCCAGAGGTTGTGGGTTCCATCCTGGGCACTGCTAGACAGAAGAAAAATGAAAATGTACTCAATACCCTTGGCCCACCAAATGTTCTAGCCCCTTTCTTTAAACCTTGTTCAGGACACTAGCCTTAGATTAAGGCTGAGCAGAGAGAGCCACCTAACACAAAGTTTTGGATAAGATATTGGCCCATTGTCTAGCTGTCCTCTGTATAGTCATTTGCTGGCAACCGTACTGATAGCAGGAAATGATGGCATGTGTGAGCTTCTGTCAAAAGTTGAAATGGCTATTTGGGAGATTGGGCATTTTAAGAGACAGCTCTGCTTCTCTTCTAGGTTGTCATTTCAAAACTGTTCATGGCATGAAAGATTTGGACCGCCATCTAAGAATCCACACAGGTACGTATCCACTCGCTTAGCAGTTGAGGATGAATACAAGCAAGTAGATTGGGTTATATGTTGGGTACCAAGGAGTGCACAAGGAGGTGGGCCTTTGGCCAGTGGTATCTAGCTTAGGGGGTGGGCTAAGAACTGGAAGAAAGGGGTATGAGGATATTGTGACAAAGCTCAGGATACAGTGAAGTTGTTACTTCACGACAACTCTGAGTGTAGACACAGGCTGCTTAAACCAAGGAACATCTGGGTCTGACTTACTGGCATGTTCCATCTTTGACATTGTAGCAGAGTATTGTCCATGAAATCCATACTCCAGAACCACATGCTCAAAATACTGGGGAAAAAAATCTCAGAATGCTTTATTGGTCTGAATTCTTAGCTACCCTCTACCACATGGGCTGGACACACCTTTCTCTGCAGCAGACCCTGAGCTTCAACCCCAGAGCTCACAGAGCTGCCAGGCCCATTGTCTAACTGTCCTCTGTGGTTAATATGGCTCTACAGGGGGCTGGAGAGATGGCTCAGCGGTTAAGAGCACCGTCTGCTCTTCCAGAGGACCCGGGTTCAATTCCCAGCACCCACATGGCAGCTAACAACTGTCTGTAGTTCCATTTCCAGGCAAACACCAAGGCAAATAAATAAATAAATAAAGTTTAAAAAAAAAAAAAAAATATGGCTCTACAGCAGTGAACCTGGAGTTATAAAATGGTGCCTCAAAGCCCAAAGTAGCTATTGTCTGGATCTTTGAAGTATATGCCCTCCAAGTGCCTTGCCTGCCTGTCTGGGCCAGAGTAATCGGTTCGCTTTTTGCTAACAGAACCAAGTTGAGTGGCCTTGCTACTGTCCATGCAAATGAGGTGAGCAGTCACTAGGCCAAAAATTTCCAGAGCCTGACTAAACAGTGTACACACACACACACACACACACACACACACACAGAACACACTTTGGAAAAATGTCTTCACTTGACAATTTTCAACAGGGATGGCTATTTGAAGACCCCCTTGCAAGGTACACCTGAATGGCAAAGCATCTGTGGGCTTCACCATAAGAATGGGCTCAACTGACTGATAAACAGTGCTCAGGGATCCGCCCGGGAGGACCATCTGTAGTAAACATAAAGATGGATGCTATTGATGGAGGATGCAAAGTACATGGGCCTCTTTCATAGGGATGGTCCTATTCACTGAGAGACAAAGCTCAGGATTAGCACCTAAACAATGCTCAGCCTTTGGAGCATTCAAGTGAAGACTGCCCCATAGAATAGCAAAAGATCCCCAGGGGTCATTGGACAGCACCCACCCCAGCCTTTTGCCTGTCCAGGTGTCATTCATTTTCTTCTCTTGAAGAAAAAAGCCTGTGTGTTTAACAGTTTGGGTTTTTGTTTTTTTTTTTTAACTTTATTTTATTAGCATTGATGTCAGATCCCCTGGAACTGGAGTTACAGACAGTTGTGAGCTGCCATGTGGGTGCTGGGAATTGAACCCAGATGCTCTGGAAGAACAGCCAGCACTCCAATAGCTGAGTCATCTCTCCAGCCCCCCAGTTTGGGGTTTTTTTTTCTATGCTTCCTGTAAACTATATCTCCTACATTAAGTATAATTCAATTGTTTCATTTTTTCAGCACAGTTTAGGGGGCTCTGCCATCTCTGGAACCAAAGTCTCAATCTGTGAGTTTGTACAGTAGGAACTAAGATTGAGGCTGGGGATACCTACAGCCCCCCTCCCTCTGCCTGTGGCCTGGGTGCAGCCTCTGTCCTAATGGAACGAATGGAGCTTTAGTGTTGTTGCCCCAGAATCCAGAGAGGCAAGGCATGGCTTTGGGGATGGCAGCCACTGCCCAGGTCTAGCTTGGAGCTGCAGCATCGAGATGCCAGGATCTTCTGAGTCTCTCCTAGTTTCTGCTGTAGGCAGTCAGAGAATGAAGGAAGAGTCGGCTTTCTCCTCTGTAGGGAGGAAGATCATGCCTCGCCTCAGCAGATGAGGCATTCATGGAAACGTGCAGGGCTGGGACAAGGAGGCTCTGCCATGTTAGAGGCCAGTTCATGGCCCGTTAAGTATCCAGGACAGCTTGAGTACTCATCTTGAGGTTGAACTGCTGCCATCTAGTGGTCAGAAGAAAACTACACCTCCAAATGGATTGGCCCCAGATGCTCATAGCCCTGCGGGTGACCTGGGGAAGTGGATAGGCTGATGGTGTTTAACTGCTTGATATGGGCATGCTGGGGATAAGGAAGACCTGATCCTTGAGGTATGGAGACAGGGCCTGCTTCCTTGAGTTCACAGCATCTGGTTTGGCTCTTGGAATCTCTTAACTGACAAAGAAAGGACAGGGCATGGTGGTGGACTCCCGTAGCCCAGCACTCAGGAGACTGAAGTAGAGGAAGCAAGAACCACAATGAGAATTTGAAGACGGCCTGGCCTGTGTGAGATGCTGCAGAATCGGGGCTTAGCTAGTAAAGGCGGGTGTCACCATGGCGACAGCCTGGAGGAAGGAGAGAACTGAGTCACACACACTGTCCTCCGACCTCCATACACACACACACACACACACACACACACACACATACACATACATACACACACATACACACACAACACACATACACACACGCACACATACACACACGCACACATATACACACACGCACACATATACACATACACACACACACACACACACACACACACACACACACACACACACACGGAAAAAAATAAATAAAGGTCATTTGTAATCATTTCTTTTTATTTTATGTACATTAGTGTTTGCCTTCATGTATGTCTATGGAACAGGATACAGTACAGAAGTTGTGAGCTGCCATGTGGGTGCTGGGAATTGAACCTGGGTCCTCTAGAAGAGCAGCCAGTTGTCTAAACCATGGAGCCATGTCTCCAGCCCCAAAGGTCATTTTTTTTAAATGAAAAAAAAAAGAGAGAACTAGGCAGTCCTGGAGATCTCACAGAACCTCTCCCTCAAGGAATGACCCAGAGCCACCATCACTTGTGACTACTAGAAAGGGGCCCAGCCAAGCAGTTGTGAAACCCCTGTTGAGGACCCTTCTGTACTCAAAAGCTGAAGGCCTCTATATTGCTTACTTTGTTGTGGCTGTGATAAAGCACCGCGACCCGCTGGGCTTAGGATTTCAGAGGGCTAAGAATCTGTTACAGTGGAGAATTGTGGCCGCAAACAGCAGGCATGGTGTCCGGAACAGGAGGTTGAGAATCTTCAATCACATGCATGAAGCAGAGAAAGCAAACTTTAAGTGTTCCTAGGGCTTTTATCTCAAAGCCAGCCTCCAGTGATGCACTTTTCCAGCAAGGCTGCATTACCTAACCCTCCCAACAGAGCTCCAACACCTGGGGGGTAAGTGTTCAAATGCACAAGGCTATGGGAGCCATTCATCACAGTATCCAACAAGCTGATGTCCTTGTGTGATCGCTACATTAGAAATGAAAGCTGAAACATGAAAATGCCCATTTTATAATAATAGCAGACTGGCCATATTAATGCAGCATTTTAATGAGCAGAAACTATTTTCCAAGGCATTGCTGTGGGATATTCCTTCTGTATGCTGTGAATGTGCATTGCTCTCATTGGTGGATAATAAAGTCTGGATTGGCCAATAGACAGAATCAGGCTGGGTGGGGGAAGCCAAAATGAGATACAGGGAGGGAGAAGGAAAAGTGGAGTCTGAGAGATGTTATCCTGTCATCCAAGGAACAAGATATCAGAGAACCAGTAAGCAATAGAAATGGGCTCATTTAAATGTAAGAGCTAGTTAGTAAGCCTGAGATAATAGGCCCAACCTTTTGTAATTAATATTAAACCTCTGAGTGATCATTTAAAAGTGGCTGCGGGACTAGGCGGACCAACTTCCATTTACCAAGCATGGCCTACATCTTTGCAAATCCCTCTGTCTTAGAGGACCAGTCAGCAGGCTCTGAATTGATTTCTAAAGGTTGTCCTCTCTCACTCCTGTACTGGTACTGTGTCATGAAAGTTTGTAATATCTCTTGTGTTCTCTCTCTCTCTCTCTCTCTCTCTCTCTCTCTCTCTCATCCAAAAGGAGTGTAAAGGTTAGGTATTGTGATGGCACATCTTTAATCCCAGCATAGATCTCTATGAGTTCAAGGCCAGCCTAGTCTACAGAGTATTATAGAATATTATTTTAAGGTGTGTTACTTTTGTTTATGTTGCATTTGTTTAACTCTGTGAAGCTGTGTTACTGTGCCTGTCTAAAACACCTGATGGTCTAATAAAGAACTGAGTGGCCAATAGTGAGGCAGGAGAAAGGAAAGGGAGTAGCCAGAGAAGAAGAAGGACTCCAGGGGCCAGCCACCCAGCCAGCCATGGAGTAAGAAACAAAGAAATATATACAGGAACAGAAAAGAAAAAAACCCAAGGCAAAGGTAGATGAGATCATTTAAGTTAAGGGAAGCTGGCAAGAAACAAGCCAAGCTAAGGCCAAACATTTATAAGAATAAGCCTCCATGTGGCTTATTGATTTATTTGGGAGCTGGGTGTTGGGTCACCCAAGAGAGCAAAAATAACCAACTACACTACACAGAGAATTCTGTGACAGCCAGGAACACACAGTGAGACCCCATCAAAGAAAGAGGGTATGAGGCGAGCATATTGTTTCCTGGACTTTGGGAGGTGAAAACAGGAGTCTGGGGTCTGTTACTACAGAGAGAGTTCAAGGACAACATGAGGTCCAGGGGTGGAGATGGAGCTAGCAGGAGTCAGCCTGGTCATTCTGTAAGTGCCAGAAGCCTGTCCAAGACCCCTCCCCTGTCACTTCTGACATGACTGCTTCTGTGAACATTTCTTTTGCCCCTAATGGAATTTAGCCTCTGAACTTTGCTTAACCTGTGTCTTGGGGTTCCTTGATGTTTGGCTCACTTTCTTGGTCCCAACTTTTTGTCCCCTCTTTTGTGTATGGCCAATGGACAGAGGGGGAGGCAGGCCCATCTGACCACCCATCATCTTGATCAAATCTGTGTCATCACCCTGTGACAGTTATCATGACTGTAAACTTGACAGACTCTAGAACACCTAGGAGAAAGGCCTCTTCGCATGCCTTGGGGCATTTCTTTGATGGAATTAATTGAGGTGTGAGACTGGATGACACCATTTCCTGACTGGGATCATGGACTGTTTAAATAGAGAAAGGGGCTGAGGCACCCACTGCTTCGAGCTACTTGCCATCATGATGGACTGTGTCCTTGAACTGTTAGCCAAAATAAACCCTCTCTCCTTGAAGTTGCTTCTGTCTGGATATTTATCACAGCAAAGGGGAAAAGCCCTCTAACCAGGGCTGGAGAGATGGCTCAGTGGTTAAGAGTATTGGTTGCTCTTCCAGAGGACCCAATTTCAATCCCCAGCACTCACATGGCATCACACAGCTGCCTGTAACTCCAGTTTTAGGTGATTTGATACCTTCACACAGATATACATGCAGGCAAATGAGTGCACGTGAAATAAAAGGAAATAAATAAAAATATAAAACCTATAACCTGACTGCTTATGTGTTCAAAGGTGACAAGCCGCACAAGTGTGAGTTCTGTGATAAGTGCTTCAGCCGGAAGGACAACTTGACCATGCACATGCGCTGCCACACAAGTGTGAAGCCACACAAGTGCCATCTGTGCGACTATGCAGCTGTGGACAGCAGCAGCCTCAAGAAGCATCTGCGCATCCACTCGGACGAGCGGCCATACAAATGCCAGCTCTGCCCCTACGCCAGCCGCAACTCCAGCCAGCTCACTGTGCACCTGCGCTCGCACACGGGTAAGCCTCTTCCCCGGAGCCCCGACTTTAGGAGATGCTGGCAGAAATACAGGGATTTAGACTCTGACCCAATATTCAGAATTGTTTTGTTTTTTATTTTTTTTGCCAGTACAACAGTGCAATGGGCTCTGCATTTGATAACTACACAAAATCAAGTAGGGATGGGTACCCATCTCAGCAGCCATGTGTCAAAGGATGCATCTCAAATAAAAACTGACCAGCCAACCAGATGTTTTTAGTGCTTTGGTTTACTTTCTGGCTGCCTGGCTGCATTCAGGACTGTAGCAGAGTCAGTTAACTGCACTTGCAAACTATAAGCATCTTATTCCGGAAGGTTCCTCTTTCCTTCTTGGTAGAACTTCATAAGACTAATGTTGGCTAGATAAAAGCAACCCATTGTAGTGCTCACCCATACACACAAGTAGGTAAAAGGATCAGGCATTCACAGTGAGATACAAGGATTTCAATAAACTCATAGAAGACAGCAAGACATGGAAATGCATTGCCATTTAAAACTGAGTTCAGAGGACTGGAGAGATGCCTCAGAGGTTAAGAGCACTGGCTGCTCTTACAGAGGTCCTGAGTTCAATTTCCAGCATCCACATGGTGGCTCACAACCATCTAGAATAAGATCTGGTGCCCTCTTCTGGGGTGTAGGCAGAACAATGTATGCATAATAAAACTGAGTTCAGCTGGATAGTGGTGTTGCAGGCCTTTAATCCAGCACTCAAGAGACAAAGGCAGGCAGATCTCTGTGAGTTTGAGGCCACCCTGGTCTACAGAATAAGTTCCAGGTCAGCCAGGACTATACAGAAAAACCTTGTTAAAAAAAAAAAAGAGAGAGAGAGAGAGAGAAGAAAGAAAGAAGGAAAGAATCTTGCAATTCTAAAAAAAGCAAGAAAATGAAAACACTGTTAAAAAATGCCAATCAGTATAAAAGAAGTAGAAAAATCCCTCCCTTAGACTCAGCTAAAAAAAAGTTTAAGTAGTATAGGTTCCCTAAAGACAGTGGGGAGGGGCTGGAGAGATGGCTCAGAGGTTAAGAGCACTGACTGTTCTTCCAGAGGACCTGAGTTCAATTCCCAGCAAAACCACATGGTGGCTCACAACCATCTATGATGAGGTCTGGTGCCCTCTTCTGTAAAACTGTATGCATAATAAATAAATAAATCTTTAAAAAAAAAAAAAAAGACAGTGGGGAAATGCCTTCAGACTTGGGGTGACTTTTTAATTTAGATTTACTTATTTTCATTTTATATTGACATGGGTATTTTGCCTGTACTTATGTATATACACCATGTGTAAGTGCCCATGGAGTCCAGAAGAGGGCGCTGGATCTCCTGAAACTGGAGTTACAGATAGTTGTGAGCTGCCTTGTGGGTGATGGGAACCAAACCACAGTCCCTCTGAGAATAAAAAGTGCGCTTGACTGCTGAGCTGTCCCACAGTCCTAAAGAAACAACTTTGAGGGACTGCAGAGATGGCTCAGAGGTTAAGAGCACCGGCTGTTCTTCCAGATGACCCGGGTTCAATTCCCAGCACCCACATGGCAGCTAACAACTGTCTATAGTTCCAGTTCCAGGCAAACACCAAGGCAAATAAATAAATAAATAATAAAGATTTTAAAAACAAAACAAAAAAACAACTTTGAACAAAGAGCTCTACACCTAGAAAAACTATTTCATCTGCAAGAGTGGAATAGAAGTATATTCAAAGCTTTTTTCTCTCAGCCACCACGATAGACTTTACTAGAAGATACACTCTTGCAAAACAGGTGATAAAATCTACCATAAAATATTTTATGTATGACTGCCTGAGTACATATATATAACTAACTGGTACTGCAACAGAGAGAAAGATTAGAGTGATCTTAGGCAGCATAATAAAAATTAAAAATAAAAAATAAAATTAAAAAGGTAGGAGCTGGAGAGATGGCTCCAGAATACAGGCTGCTTTTCCAGAGGACCTAGATTCAATCCCCAGCAACCACTTGGTGCCTCGCCACTGTCTGTAATGAAATCTGGTGCCCTCTTCTGGTGGACAAGCATACATGCAGACAGAACACTGTATACATAATAAAAAAAAACAGCTAAGCACACTGGGGATTATAGAACCTATTCATAATCGCATGTGAGGAGGAAACCTAAGAGGCTGATGACTTTAAAATTGCATGATATTACCTTTTCCTCAAGAAATACAGTCCAGTCAAGGGAGCAAGCTAAACCACACCTTAGAGGTGAGCCGCCAAGGAAAAGAATCGAAACTGAAATAGTGATACCATGCACAATGGCCATTTGAGGAGGAGGTTGTAATCTTGGTGTAGTATTTGGCTCTAATGAATAATTTATACTTTAATTCTTAAGTGGAAATATGAAAATTATGGCAATTCACAGACAGAATGGAAATTTTGTGTCTTTTAAAATGTGTGTGTACATATATGGGTTGAGGAGAGGGTACATGTTTGTTATGGATTTGTGTGCATATTTATACATGAGACAGAAAGCGGCCAGAGGAGAACACTCTGGGTATCTTCCTCTATTGCTTGCCACATTATTATCATTGTTATTATTATTATTACAGTGTTTCTCACTGCAGCTAGCACCCTGCTGTCCCAGACTTTGTCTTCACATCCAGCACTGAGATTATAGATGTCTCTTCTCATATCCAGCTTTAACATGGTACCAGGGATCCCAACTTAGATCCTCCAGGCACTTCACTGTCTGAGCCAGTCTCCATGGCCCTGGGCCTGTTTTGTTTTTAACATCATTTTGGCTTTCTGAGATAAGATCTCACTTTGTAGCCCAAGGTGACCTCAGACTCACAGAGATCCTCCAGCCTCAACCTCCTGAGTGCTGGGATTACAGGCATGAATGAAAATGTTCCATGAATGGTGATGTACACCTTTAATCCCAGCATTCAGGAGGCAGAGACAGGTGGATCTCTGTGAATTAGAGGCCAGCCTGGTCTACAGAGCAGGTTCCAGGACAGGCAGGGATACACAGAGACACCCTGACAATTGAGAAGAGAAAGAATGTTCAAAAGAGACTCCCATTCTGGTGTGGGTTGCTGTTCTCCTTAGAAGGTAATGCTGGAAAAGCAGGTCATTGCCGTGGGCACACAGCTTTGGGGTAGGATGAGCAAGAATAACTTAGGACTTCTCACCAGCTAATAATGACTAAAGTAGCCATCTCCAAAATCCCCCCAAACGGCTGCAAGCCTTGAGAGAAAAGACTCAATTGAACCACCTTGAGATGCTGTACCCTTTTCACTAATTGTCTCCATATGTGATGCCACGTTTGTGTGTTAGCTTTATAGATATGTTCATTCTGAGCCAGGCATAGTGGTGCACATCTATAAACCCAGCACTTAAGAGGCAGAAGCAGGTGAATCTGTTTGAGTTCAAGGCCACCCTGGTCTACAGAGAGAGCGCTAGGACAGTGGGCTATGTAGGGAGACCTTGTCTCAAAAAACAAAAAGATTCAATGTGTAGTTGGTAAAATTTTAAAAAGGTGTTAATATGTAGTGTTAATATATATTAATATAAATATAAAAAGGGGGAGCTGGAGAGATAGCTCAGAGGTTAAGAGCACTGACTGTTCTTCCAGAGATTTTGAGTTCAACTCCCAGCAACGACATGGTGGCTCACAACCATCTATAATGACATCTGATACCCTCCTTTGTTTACTGAATATATATAAATAAATCTTTAAAAAAACATAAAAAGGTTAATATATACTGAATAACTGCTACACATCAAACACAATCCCTATAAACTTTTGTAGTTACTGTTTTTTTTAAATATTTATTTTTATTTTATGTGAATTGGTGTTTTGCCTGCATATATAACTGTGTAAAGGTGTCAGATCTTGGAACTACAGACAATTGTTAGCTGCCATGTGGATGCTGGGAATCGAACTCAGGTCCTCAGGAAGAACAGTCAGTGCTCTTAACCACTGAGCCATCTCTCCAACCCGGAAGTTACTGTTTTTAAGATTTATTTAT
Source organism: Sigmodon hispidus (assembly GCA_004025045.1). Classification (NCBI taxonomy): domain Eukaryota; kingdom Metazoa; phylum Chordata; class Mammalia; order Rodentia; family Cricetidae; genus Sigmodon; species Sigmodon hispidus. The sequence goes on along the minus strand of PVIH01004899.1, from coordinate 69,353 downwards.
TTTTAGCTAGGCAGTGGTGGCACACACCTTTAATCACTTAGGAGGCAGAGGCAGGTGATCTCTGTGAGTTCAAGACCAGCCTGGCCTATAAAGTGAATTTCAGGACACCCAAAGCTGTTACACAAAGAAATCCTGTAATAAGAAGTTTATAGCCCAGCCTTTGGGGCTTAGCCCAGAGGTTTGAACCCACTCTCGGCCCCAAATAATTATACAAATGCTTATATTAATTTCATGTTGATTGACCTGTGGCTCAGACATATTGCTGGCTCTTCCATCTTAACTCAACCTATTTCCTTTCATCTGTTTAGCCATGTGGCTTTGTACCTTTTCTCAGAGCAACATGGTTGTCTTCTTTCCTCTGCTTCTGCTGGCATCTTTTCCTCTTCCCAAATTTTTCTTAGTCTGGTAGCCACGCCCACACTTCTTATTTACTTTCTGGCCAATAAGATTTTTATTAAACCAGTAAGAGGGACAAATATTTACAATGTACCAGAATATAATCCCTCTACAAAACCCTGTCTCGAGGGCTGGAGAGATGGTTCAGTGGTTAGGAGCACTGGTCCTGAGTCCAATTCCCAGCAACCACATGTTGGCTCACCTGTAATGAGATCTGGTGCCCTCTTCTGACATGCAGGGACACATGCAGGCAGAACACTATATACATCATAAATAAATAAATCTTTAAAAAGAAAAAAAACATTTATTTTATGTATGTGGGTATTTTGCCTACATGTATGTGCACCACATGTGTGCAGTATGCGCATTGAGGCCCGAAGAGGGTGTCAGGGTTACAGGTGGTTGTGAGTTGCTATATGAGTGCTAGGAACTGAGCATGGATCTTCTGCAAGATCAGCTGGTGCTCTTAACCACTGAGCCATCTTGCCAACCCTGTGTCTGTAAATCTTATTTGGAGAACTCATGTGCAACATATATTGCATTTCTAGAACCCAAGTATAATTGAATGTGGACTTGGTGGGGGCATGGTCCATGAGTTTGAGCTCTCTCTCTAAGCACCAGTTACTGCATCTATAAAATAAGCCAACAGTATTATACAGGGTGTCATTATCGGGAAGTTCCAAGCCGCAGTTCCAAGACCCAGCTGTCTCCTGGCCAAGTATGTGATGCATGTCTAGATGGGAATTCTGTTGCCTATCCACTCTAATGTAATCACACTTTCCATTTTCTAGGGGACACCCCCTTCCAGTGCTGGCTCTGTAGTGCCAAGTTCAAAATCAGCTCGGACTTGAAGCGACACATGATCGTGCACTCAGGAGAGAAGCCTTTCAAATGTGAGTTCTGTGATGTCCGCTGCACCATGAAGGCAAACCTCAAATCACACATCCGCATCAAGCACACCTTCAAGTGTCTGCACTGTGCCTTCCAGGGCCGGGACCGGGCCGACCTGCTAGAGCATAGTCGACTGCATCAGGCTGACCATCCCGAGAAATGTCCGGAATGCAACTACTCCTGCTCCAGCCCAGCCGCCCTGCGAGTGCACAGCCGAGTCCACTGCAAGGACCGGCCCTTCAAATGTGACTTTTGCAGCTTTGACACAAAGCGGCCCAGCAGCCTGGCCAAACACATAGACAAGGTGCACAGAGAAGGGGCCAAGACAGAGAACAAGGCTCCACAGACCAAGGATGCACCCAGGGAGAGCAACCCGCACGACGTGGCCAAGCTTGTCACCCACAGGGCCTTCCAATGTGACAAGTGTGGTGCCTCCTTTGTCAGGGACGACTCTCTGAGGTGTCATCGGAAACAGCACAGTGACTGGGGTGAGAATAAGAACTTGAACCTGGTCACTTTCCCTTCAGAAGGTATTGCTTCGGGGCAACTCAGCCCCTTGGTCTCTGTGGGGCAACTGGAGAACCCCCTGGAGGCCAGCCGTGACCTCTAAAGCTGCATGATTGGTCTCTCAGGAATCTGAACAAAGCTGATTCTCACACACACACACACACACACACACACACACACACACAAACACATACACGTGTTAACATCATGAGGAGGACCTTGTCTTCTCTTCTAGAGCTGGCAGCCCCAACCTCCCTAGTCTTCAGCAGCAGAGCAGCTGACCCAGGAAGGCTTAGGTACCAAAGCGCGGTCACGGAGATGATTGCCCATGACCCAGCTGCCCACCCCCCCACCAGCAAGCAGTCCCTGAATGCAACTGTGTTTTGGGTCATTCAAAGGTGGGGGCCACTAAGCACTCTTCCACCCCCTTGGGGAGAGTTGCTTTGTATGAATTGTGATTTGAAAACTGACCAGTCTCTGGTGGAGTTATTAAGCCAGAAAACCCAGAACACTGCATGTGAAACTGAACTGTGTGGTGGGGAAGGAGTCAGTGATCTGTCAGGGTATATGGTAAAGTTCTTTCTTAACTTGGGTAGTGGCTGTTAGTGTTCGCCTTATATGTTTGTGTGGTGTCTTTTCTCTGTCTTTTGCGATTAAAAACAAAAGCGAACTTCTCTATAGAGGGATGCGAGCCTCTTTACAGTTGTCCATAGACCAGTTGTGGTAAAGGTGTCTGTCCCCTTCCCTACCCCAGACAGGAATTGATGGCAAAGTCTTCCAAGGCATTAGTCCCCTGTGAAGCGAAACGCAGTTTGAACTGATGGTGGCGCCAAAGATCAAGCTAGCCCTAACAGCCTGCACTGGTTGTTAGAGAATTTGAAATGAGAAAAAGAGTCCTGGACAGGGTTCTGGGGTGAGTGGGCAGCCCAAGACTGGTATCTTTCACGTCTTACAGGGTACCCTGTGTTGGCACAAGTGAAATCCTAACTCAGTCCGCCATCAGATCTGCCACTCGAAGCTCCAGAGTCCAGACTGACCTGTCATCCAGAATTGTGTTTTCTGCCCAGGCCGGTTTCCTTCTAGCAATGCCCTTGTTTAATATACATTTTTACATGAGCTGGACTTGGTGGTCATGTGCTTCTTCTATAATCCCAGCACTTGGAGGTGGAGGCGGGAAAAACAAGAGTTCAAGACCAACCTGGACTACATGAAACAAAACAAAACTGCCTCATTAGCTACGTGATTAGAGTCTTGGAATTGGGATAAACAGCTCTAGAGTTGGAAAGAGAGACAGGATGTGAAATTTCTGTAGATTGAATGAAGAACAATTAAAAATCACCAAGAGATGGACTGGGGTGTGGCTCAGTGATAGAACCCCCCGCCTAGGATCACCATCACCACAATAAGGGACTGAGGATATGCTCAGTGATGGAGCCCCTAGAATCCCCCAGTGAGGAGCTGGGGGCGTGACTTGGAGTGGGAGCACATGCCTAGAATCCCCCAGTGACTGGGGGCGGGCAGCTCAGTGGTAGAGCCCCTACTTAGCCGGAAATAGCTTTTAGGACAGTGACCCTGTGACATGAAGACAAGATCAAAAGGCTCCATAGGGGAATTCTTCACAGCTGTCTCGGTGTCATGATCATCTCACTGGGTCACTGTTGTGCACACATCCAGGCCCCTGTGCAAGGTCTGTGGCTTTCTCTAGGCCTTTGTCATCAATCTCATCGACATTTCTAGAAGCAGAAAGAAGGTTGTTGACTTTTCAAGAAGCAACTTATAGACATAAAATGCCCTCAACGGAAGAACCCATCCCCCTTACCCTCACTGCTTACTGGACATTCAAGGCATTTTGAGCGAATAGTTATGTGGACTCCAAAGGCCTTAGACCCAACCTGATATCATTTAGCAAGTCTGTTTTTGTGTTTTTGTTTTTGAGACACAGTCTCTACATAGCCCTGGCTGTCCTGGAACTCACAATATAGACAAGTCTGGCCTTTAAACTGACAGAGGCTCCTCCTCCATCCCTCCCCACCCCATGCCCCTGGGAATAAAGACTACACCACCCTACCCAGCTCACTTAGCAAATTTGAATTCACGGTACACAGAGGGGAGCAGAAAGTTTGGGGTCACGTGTTGGCTACTTTAGTTAGGCATTTGGGGCCTACAAAGGCATTGCAAATCTGCGATTGCTTTTCACATTTTACATTTTTATATGTGTAGTGTTTTGTCTGCACATGTGTCTGTGTACCACAAGCGTGTTGGGAGACTGGTTTCCGCTTCTCATTCGCCTCAGCTGTGAAGTCTTCAGGCAGAGCTGGGAGCCCGTGGTGCACAGACTTTTGCTCTTTTGCTGAGGGTTCCTGTCTGCCCTGTGGAGAGCTGCTTCAACTCTGGGCTCATCGTGACCCGGTGACACATAAGCCTGGGCTCTAAGTTTCCTTGGCTGCCTCTGTACTCGTGGATCCTCTCATGATCCCTTTGCCTCTACCTCGTGAATGCTGGCCTTATAGGCACACAGCAGCACCAAGCCAATTTGCTGGGAGGTGCGGCTTAGACCGGTTCAGTGTATACTAGGCAAGCACTTTACCCATAGCCACCCACATCCCAAGTGTGTGCATTGAGCTCAGTGCCTTGGAGGCCAGAAGAGGGCATCCCGTCCCCATCACTGGAGTTACAGGCCATATGGTGCCAGTGTTGAGAATCAAACTCAGGTTCTCAGAAAGCAGCAAATGCTCCTTAATTACTGAGTCGTCCCTCCAGTCCTGGGCAATTATTCTTAAGCAGGAGTGAACTGCAGCCTCAGGAATCACCATTTGGGTGAAATGTGTAGGGTTGGTCTATGTAGAGTTGCTTCTTGTGCTCTGTGTGTATGTCTGTGTCTACATGTCTGTACAGATGCACATGTGTGACCAGAGGTCAGTGTTGGATGTTATTATTCCACAGATGCCATCCAGGCTTTTAAAGCAAGGTTTCTCCCTGGCCCAGGGCTTAGGCCAGCCCGGCTGGTCACCCAGCCCCCAAAAAAACTCCTCCAAATTTCTGACTCCACCCCTCCCAACACCCACCCCCAGCACCACTACCCTTGGTCCTTTGTCTTCCTGAATTTGTCTAAGCTAGCCCAGCCTTGAACTTCCTGTGTCGCCCCCAGGTCAGTCTTGAACCCTTCATCCTACTGCCCCCACCCCAGCACCCACCAATTTCATTTGTATTTATTTCACTTATGTGTGAAAGACAGAGAATACAGGTCACATGAACACAGTGCTGTGGAGGCCAGCAAAGGGCATCAGATCTGGGGATGAGCTTTCATTTGTGGGCCACCCGACATGGGTGCAGAGAACGGAACGTGGGTCCTTTGGAAGGGTGTGTGCCAGGGGTCTCCTGTCTTCTCTGATGTGGGTCCCCCAAGCTTCTGCACTTTCCCGAAGGAACCATCTTCCCAGCCCCTGATTTTAGTTGAAAGGTTTGTGTTACAAGATAGTCTTAATCACAGAGATTTCAGCCCCACCTTACCATGTCCCCAGGCAGGGCTCAGCCCCTCCCTGCCTCACAGGTCTCTGCTCTCCACCAAGTACACTCAGCCCAGAGATTCCCAGCCTGTCTCTATTTTCAGTGACAGATCTGGGCGATAAAACAACCCCAGAGAAACTTCTTTTTAAAAATTGTGTATGTCCAACACATTCATTGTGACAGCCTGGCCTACATGAGCGCCTGTGTGACCAATGACCCTGGTCATCTATCTCACCCGGCTGCACCTTCTGCCCCTGGCGGGAGTAAATCTCAAGGCTGAACATGAAAGCCCTTTGACCAACAGCTGCTTCCCCTCAGGCCCTGGGAATCCCGGCTCTGCTTTCCCGGAAGCCACCTGCTGTGATAAGCTAATGGTTAAGTGTCCGGAAACCCTGCTTCTGGCTGGCTGAGACTTCACCTCTGGCTCCGGGCTCTGTCTACCTTCTTCCTATGTCCACATCTTCAACACCAGGCCCTTGGTGACAACCTAAACCCTCAACAGGATATGTCCCTTCCCCTAAAGATAGCCAAAAATTATTTTTTGGTATTTGCTTTGTCTCCATCCAGTCTCACAGTCACTGTGCTGCAAAGGATGCTGGGAGGCAGCTCCCTGTGGTATACTGAAACCTGGGAGATTCTGGATGATGACTGCTATCCACACTCTGAGGGAAATGTGAGCTTGTTAACCTTGGAAACCTTCTCCTTTGTGTGTCTGGGAGTAAATATGCACATGCCTGTTCCAGGGGAGAGGTGTGTGTGTGTGTGTGTGTGTGTGTGTGTGTGTGTGTGTGTGTGTGTAAGTCAACCTTCAGGTCTTAGTCCTCAATTGCTGTCAATCTTTACTTTTTTTTTTTTTTAAAGCTTTATTTATTTATTTATTTATTTATTTATTTATTTATTTGCCTTGGTGTTTGCCTGGAACTGGAACTACAGACAGTTGTTAGCTGCCATGTGGGTGCTGGGAATCGAACCCTGGTCCTCTGGAAGAGCAGACGGTGCTCTTAACTGCTGAGCCATCTCTCCAGCCCCCAATCTTTATTTTTTTAAAAGATGTTTTGTTACATCCCCCTCAGCCCCCATCTCTCTCTCTCTCTCTCTCTCTCTCACACACACACACACACACACACACACACACACACATCTTGGGGAGCAGCATGTGTGGACCACTTCGTGGGTATAGAGATCAAAAGACAATTGTTAAGGGTCAGTTCTCACCTTTCACCATATGGTTCTGGGGATTGAACTCAGGCCATGAGACTTAGCTACAAGCTCCTTTACCAGCGAAGCCCTCTCGCCATCCCCCATCTGCACTTGTTTGGTTTTTATTGGTGAACACTTGTGACTTTTGTAGGTCGGCAGACAAATGTGAGAATCAAATTGTTTGTGACAAGGAGTGGGCCCGCAGCACCTGGAAGTGTGGTCCTTTAAGGTGAGTTTAGGCCACTACCCATCAGCTTCCTAAACACATCACTTTCTCTTTTCCTCCCCCGGGGGCAGATGGTAGCTGTAAGTCATCCTTTACAGCACAGAAGCTTTGTAGCTTAGCCTCTGGTGTCTGCACCAGGCTGCAGGTTAACATAACAAAACTCCAGATGCTGAGTGCCCCAACAATGCTAAAATGCCCGTTTTTTGTTTTGTTTTGTTTTCTGCCCCGAGACAGGTTTCTCTGTGTGGTCTTGGCTGTCTTTAGATTCGCTCTATAGACCAGGCTGGCCTCGAACTCAGCTCCACACCTCCCCCCCCAAGTGCTGGGATTAAAGGTGTGCACCACCACTGCTGGCTACTTCTGCTGCTTTTCAGGCCAGAAAGTGAGCTGTCCAAAGCCAGTTGTGATGGCTCATGTCTTGAATCATAATACCCAGGAAGCCAAAGAAGGAGGATTTCCATGAGACCACCAAGACTATCTGTCCTCTGAGTGCACAAAGCTCTTTCTGTGGTTAGGATTGTTTCAGCTGGATCCCCCAAAGTGGAATTACTGGGCCAAAGGTTCTGCCCATGCTCATGGCTCTTGCTCAGTACTGCCAGATCCTGTCCCATGGAGCTGACACCGGCATGTTTCCTGTGTTCTCCAGATGGGTACCATTTGGTTAACTTCTGTGCTAATTTAGACAAGCCAATCACACTACAGCATTAGCAGCTTCATGACATCAGTGGAGAAGATTTAAAAAAGTCTACTCAGGGGTCCAGGGAGATGCTCAGAGGAGAGCCCCAGGGCCAGAAGGGCAGAGGCTGGGCTAGGGCTCCCTGGATCTCTAGTCTCTCTGAATCCACAGCCCCTGGTTCAGCAAGAGACCCTGCCTCAAAAACAAGCTAGAGAGGACTAGCCATACTGCTCAGTGGGTAGACACCTGCCGCCAAGCCTGATGACCAGATTGAAATCTCAGGAACCCGAATGATGGAAGGAAAGAATCCACTTCGGCAAGTTGTCCTTTGACCTCCACCAGTGAGCATGGCTAAGGCACAGCTTCCCCCAACCTGTTGAGGACCACAATTTTGCATTAAGTGGTGACATTTTTAAAATCTCAGGCCATACAGATGGTTCAGTGGGTAAAGGCACTTGCTGCCAAACCTGGTGATGCGAATTCAAGCCCAGTGACCCACAGAATATAAGAAGAGAACTGACTCATGCAGCTTGTTCTGACCTCCACATACTGCAGCATGTGCATGCACGCGCGCGCGCACACACACACACACACATGCACATCTCACAAACACACATACAGGCAGATAAAAACACACAGAGAGAAATACATACACATACATGCATGCGTGCATGCACACAGGCACACACACATATGCACACACACACAGACACATGTATAATTTACTCTCAGCTGGTCATAATGGCATATGCCTATAAAATCAGCACCTAGGAAGCTGAAATAGAAGATAACAAGTTCACAATTTCGGGTCTTGGCTCCAAGATGACCAAAAAAAGAAGAAACAATGGTCATGCCAAAAAGGGCCGTGGCCATGTGCAGCCAATTCGCTGCACGAACTGCGCACAGTGCGTGCCCAAGGACAAGGCCATAAAGAAGTTCGTCATCCGGAGTATTGTAGAGGCCGCTGCTGTCAGGGACATATCTGAAGCAAGTGTCTTTGACGCTTATGTGCTTCCCAAACTCTATGTCAAGCTTCATTACTGTGTGAGCTGTGCTATTCATAGCAAAGTCGTCAGGAATCGGTCTCGTGAAGCCCGAAAGGACCGAACACCCCCACCATGATTTAGACCTGCTGGTGCTGCACCACGACCTCCACCAAAGCCCATGTAAAGCAGTGGCTACATAAAGACAGAAAGAAAAAAACACCTTGGAAAAATAAAATGGGGCTTATACTTTAAAAAAAAAAAAGAAGAAGAAGAAGATAACAAGTTCAAAGCCCACCTGGGCTCCTCATAGTGAGACCTTGTCAGAAAACAAAACAACAACAAAAACCTCAAAGTTACTGAGTGGTTTGGGTTTTTGTTGTTGTTGTTGTTGTTGTTGTTGTTTTTTGTGAGAAGAGATTGGAGATGGGAGGGTCTCACAAACCCTAGGTTGTCCTGGAATTCACTATGTAGATGAGAATAGCCTTGAACTTAAGATCCTTCTGTCTCTGACCCTCAGCTGTTGGAATTACAGGTGAGTGCCACTATATTCTACTACTTCCTGAGTGAGATGTCAGCACAGCTGTAAGATCCACCAAGACTCAATCTGTAAGTAATACAGTACAGTAAAGCTTTGTAAACATCAACTCATTTGAAACTTGATCACTTTAATGCAAAACTATTTTAGTAACTGTCCAAAAGGCATGCTATTAAAATTCTGGCCTCTTTGCACCAAGAATGTTGTGAATTTATCCTCTATCCCTTGATTTTCTCAAATGACATAAAGTATCACTTGTTTCTAGATTCCAGGACTCAGCAAATGCTGGACCCTCTAATGGGGCAGGGTTTGTGTGTTCCCCGTGACCTGAAGCTGCCAGCACAATTGGTTTTCTGTGATGACTCCACTTGCAATTGGCCAAGAGGGACCCATTTCCCATTGATTACCTCTCATGGCTGTTCAGACTTCCACATTTAAATGTAAATCTTGGTAGTAGAACAAGACAGGGATCCGGAAGGAAGGGCTTGAGAGCGAGGGGCCACACTCAAATAAGTAGACAGATTTGCAGACAGAGTGCATTGTGTCAAAAAGAAGAGGAGGAAGAAGAAGAAGATAAAGAAGAAAATGAAGGGCCTTCAGGAGAAGTATTACGTAAATTCTATTTGGTAATATAATAAAAACCCAGAGCCAAATATTGATAAAAAGCTGAACTATCAGAGAGACAAAGGAACAAGCCACATCCAGTTCTTACCCAGCTAACACAATATATAATATATCACCACCACAGGGTGGGGAAAGGGAGAGGGATTCAGCATGGCCTGCTTAATTTTTTATTGCATTTATTTATTTTGAGATAGAGTTTCACTGTATGGCACTCATTGGCCTGAAACTCACTACGTAGACGGGGCTAGCCTCTGCATCCTGAGTGCTGGGATGGGGTTACCGATAGAACCAGGGCCTCATGCATGCCAGGCAAACACTCCGCCTGCTAACCCACTGCCCACCCTCTCCTGGGCATCACCTGATTGCTGCTCACTCCATGTCCCAGTTTTTTTGTTGTTGTTGTTTTTTATTCCACGTGGCCACGCCCCCAGGAGGGCGTCTCTGAGTGGGGAAGGTTCTTGTGAGGGAGCTGCCAGTTCTCCATCTCACCTTAAGGTGTCACTAAGTGACTTAGGCTGCGGCTTCCAAGGGCTGTGGTCACCTAGCTGGGTGGTCAGTAGGAACAGGAGGAAATGACTTGGTGTTAAGACAAATCTCCCATTTCCTCTACTGCCTGGGAGACAAAGGAACAGTGTGCTGATGTGCCCCACCTGCTCTGCCAGCTGGCCTGGCACACCTGATCCTCTGAAGTCCTGGAACTTTCTGTGTGAGCCTTCATAAATTGGGCCAAACAGATAACACCCCATTGAACTCCACTATTAGGATTTTCACCCAGCCTATCCACTCCACTGTGCACTCAGCATTATCCCCTGGGCTCTGGGTGGACTCCAGAGAAATGTACCTTAGTAGTTCTGCTCTTGGGCTGGATGATGAAAAAACACTAGCTGCTCTTTCAGAGGACCTGGTTTCGGTCCCAGCACCCATATAGTGACTCAATTATCTATGACTCCATGTGGGTGCTGGGAATTGAACTCAAGACCTCTAGAGAAGCAGCCAGTGCTCTTAACCTCTGAGCCATCTCTCCAGCTATAGGTCTTTATTGTTGTAGTGATGTTAATTTCTTCACTTTAACAAACATACAGGGGCTGGAGAGATGGCTCAGCTGTTAAAATTGTTCTTCCAGAGGACCTGAGTTCAATTCCCACCATCCACATGGCAGCTGACAACTGTCTGTAATTCCAAGATCTGACACCTTGCACATGCAGGCAAAACACCAATTCACATAAAATAAAAAATATTTTAAAAATTAAAAAAAAAAACATACTAAAGTTATGCAAGAGAAGCTGGGGGAAGAATGTCGGGGGACCTTACCACCAACAATAATGCCAGAATTCTAAGATTTTCAGAGGGGGTGTTTTTTTGGTGATGCAGGCTTTGAACCCAGGCCCTCACATATGTCAACAAGCACCCAAACACTAAGCTATATCCCCCAGCCTCCCTGTACTTTTAATTTGTAAACTTTTAATTTGTAATTAGGCCAGGTCCTCTGAAAGAGCAGCTAGTGTTTTTTCATCATCCAGCCCAAGAGTAGAACTACTAAGGTACATTTCTCTGGAGTCCAGCCAGAGCCCAGAGGATAACATGGCTTTAACATGCTTTGAGGTGATCTGACATCACATTCTGACCTCTGAAGCACTAGGCACACATGCAGTGCACAGACATACATGAAGGCAAAGCATCACATACATAAAAGTATACAAGAAAGATTGAAAGGAAGAGACGGGGAAAGAGAGAGAGAGAAAGAGAGAGAGAGAGAGAGAAGGAATGAAGGAAGGAAGAAAGAAAGAAAGACAGAAATTAAATGGTCCTCCACAATTATAGTCTTTTGAGCTTTATCTCTGCTTCTTAGGGTACCAGCAGATCTGTAACTGATGTAATTAGTCACCCACAGGGGCCCCTCTTCCAGCTTGGGGTATGCCCAACACAGAGGGGTCAGTGTCTTAGTTATTGCTAGAAAGAGGCACCATAATGACAATAACTCTTACAAAGAAAACATTTAATTGAAGTGGCAGCTTACAGTTTCAGAGGTTCAGTCCATTATCATCATGACTGAGAGCATGGCAGTGCGCAGGCAGATGCGAAGCTGAGGCAGAGGCTCCTCTATCTTACAGGGAACAGGAAGTCACTCACTGACCCTCACACTGAAGGAAGCTGGAGCAAGAGTCCTCAAAGCCTGCCTCAGCTGTGACACACTTCCTCCAACCAGGCCACTCCCTTTGGGGGCCATTTTCTTTCAAATTACCAGTCAATTCAACCCCATTGAAGCAAAATCCTCAATGTCCTTCATTTCTGCTATCCATTCAACTAATTTTTGCTCATTTTATCCTCTCCTGGCTTTTTTTTTTCTTTTTTTAAATTTTAATTTAAGTTTTTCATTTTATTTTATTTTTGTGTAGGGCAGGGGCAAAAAAAAAAAAAAAAAAAAAAAAAAAAAAAAAAAAAAAAAATTTGGCTGCCTAGCATGGGTTTGCTTCCACCCAAACCGTGGCTATTTAGGGCAATTATCACAGTTCACACCTCAGGGAGGAGGGAGAGCAGGAAGTGGACACCCTCTGCACACACCCTGTGAGTTCCTCAGCTTCAGCACCAGGCTAGCTGAGTTATAATGTTAACCCTGAGGCACTTTCGTGGGCAGAGGGAGGGGACTGCTTTCAGGGGAAAGGCTGCCCCATGTCTCCATGACCTGGTTCACACTCTTCTTTTGTGGACCCAGGGGAGGGTGGCGTCTGAGGCGGCCTTCAGCATTTCCATTAACTTGATCAGCTATTACCTCACACCCATCCTACCCCAGGGTTGGAATTCTCAAAATTCTTACATTGCTAAAATTGCCACCCTCCCCGCTTTAAACTCCATATCATGTTGTTGGGATCACCTAGAGAAACTGGCTAGCCCAGAGGGTGCCTAAGAACTATAGAAATGTGGGGCTTGGGGTCTGGAGAAATGGCTCAGAGGTTAAGAGCACTGACTGTTCTTCCAGAGGTCCTGAGTTCAATTTCCAGCAACCACATGGTGGCTCACAACCATCTATGATGACATCTGGTACCCTCTTCTGTATACTGTATACATAATAAATTAAAAAAAAAAAAAGAAAGAAAGAAATGTGGGGCTTATCTACAGCTCGAATAGCCAGGGTCTCTATTTTTGAATCTGAAAATTCAGAATTCACAGGGAATCTGGCAACAAATGAGATACTTCCAACTGTATGTGAGTGTACGGGTGTGTGTGGGAGGCTGTTCTTGTGATACCAGGGATATCGGGGTCCCCTTCCGGGGTTCTTAGCCTCACTGATAACCTGAGAATTCTGATAAAGTACTGTATCTTCCTGAAGGGCTATTTATTCTGCCCGTCTCTTTAGCAAGCCTTGATGTGAAGAAGTCCCTTTGATCAGGCTCAGCAGGAATGGAAGATCCCACCCAGGCCTGAGAGTCTGTCCCTAACCAGAAGGAACTTTCTCTCCATCGCCTTCACTGCATGTCAGTATGGGTAAGTGCCTGTGCATGTGGACGCCAGAGGTCGGCACAGGAGTCCCCTCCATTGGCCTCCACATTGTGGTAGTAGTGGTACCAGGGAATGGTATGTACAGATTGTACAGGTGTCGGAGGAATCCAGAACATTAGACTCAACCCAATGTGGTTGCTGGGAGACAAACTTGGATCCTCTGAAAGAGCAATCTCTGATCTCTTATATGCTCAGCCATCTCTCCAGCCCTCTCCACTTTTTATTTTTTGAGGCAAGCTCTCTCACAGAATCAGCTCGACTGCTGCCAAGCATCCCCAGAGATCTACCTGTTCTCCTGCAGATGCATGCCACTGTGCCAGGCTTTTTTTCTTTTCTTTATTTTATGTGAATTGGTGTTTAGTCTGCATGTATAACTGTAAGGATGTCAGATCTTGGTATTACAGAAAGTTGTTAGCTGCCATGTGGATGCTGGGAATCGAACTCAGGTCCTCTGGAAGAACAGTCAGTGCTCTTAACCGCTGAGCCATCTCTCCAGCCCTGTGAGCATCAGGGATCTGAACTCAAGTCCTCAAGCTTAAATGGAGGCATTTGCCCACTCAGCTATCTCTGAACCCTTTCAATTTACATTTTTTTCCCTGAGACTGGAATAGTGGGTGACACACACCATTTATTATCCATCAAGGCCAAGTTTTAGAAGAATCCACAGTTGCAGAGGGAAGAGTTGTACCTTTAAGTTGCCCAACTGGCTTCAGACAACTTTTGACTGCAGCTAGTGAGGTCCCTCTTGGTGACATTATCCCCATCTGGGGTGACTTAAGCACTACTTCTTTGAAAATGGAATTTGAGAATATGAAGGCTTAGTCTCTCTAAACTGATTAGCAGGGACCAGAAACCTGAGGAGGCCAATGTGGCCGGAAAGGCTGGGATGGACCTTGGGGGTCTTCTGACAGGCCTTCCTGCTCTAGTCACTGCCCAACTCCAGTGGGGTAGAGAAGTTTCTGGATGTTCTTAAAAATAAACCATGGTGTGACCTGATAAAGACATGTAGCAACCAGTATTAGAAACATGGATTTTAAAAAAATATTTATTTTTATTTTATGTGAATTGGTGCTGTGCCTGTATGTATTACTGTGTAAAGGTGTCAGATCTTGGAATTACAGACAGTTGTTGCTGCCATGTGGATGCTGGAAATCGAACTCAGGTCCTCTGGAAGAACAGACAGTGCTCTTCTCTCCAGCCCCAGAAACATGGATTTAAAAGAGAAAAACAAAACAAAATCCTTCAAGAACAAGTCTAAGCATATAAAGCAGCTGGTGGAAGCAACACTTTAAAAGATGAGACAGTGGGCTGGAGAAATGGCTCAGAGGTAGAGGTGCTTGCTGTCAGGGCTGGGGACCTGAGTTCAGTCCCCAGCACCCACATGGTAGAAGATGAAAACTGACTCCTGGTTGTCCTCCGACCTCCACACACATGCTAAGGCAAAGGCACACTTCTCCCCCAAGTAAACAAAGGAAAACACAGAATAGGTTTTCCTACACAGCTGTGATCCAGCAGCCTCCATCTCCAGAATGCCTGGATTCCAGGTGTGTCTGAAGCCGTACTCAGTTTAATACATTCAGTTTTCAAGTGGAAGACATATTTAAAAAAGAAATATGAGCATGGAGTAGTGTGTGAAATTATGGAGGTTGTAACTTAGGGATGTTGGGTTGCATTTGCCTAGGGAAAAAAAAATATATATATATATATACATACATATATAATTTTTTTGCAGTAATGGCTTTTGAACAGGGCCTATTCTACCCCGGGGTTACTTCCCTGTCTGTTTTTTACTTTTAAATTGTGAAAGTGTTTCCCTATTATCCCGGTTGGCTTTTGGACTTCCAATGCTCCTGCCTCAGCTTCAGCTGTAATTACAGAGTTGAACGCCACAGCCCTGCCCTCTGTCTGAGTTTTGTTTTTTAAGGTTTATTATCCCAGGCGGTGGTGGCACCCACCTTTAATCCCAGCACTCAGGAAGCAGAGGCAGGAGAATCTCTGAGTTTCAAGCCAGCCTGGTCTACTTAGAGAGTTCCAGGACAATCAGGGCTACACAGAGAAACCCTGTCTGGAAAAAACAAAACAAAAACTTATTTTTAATGAACGTGTATGTCTGTGAATGCAGGTGCCCATGGAGGCCAGAAGAGGGCGCTATATTCCGTAGAGCTGGCGTCACAGGCAGTTGAGAGCCTCCAGGTCCAGGCACCGGGACCCAAACTTGCTCGTGATTTCTTTTGCACTGAAACACAAGGGAAGACCCGGGTCTTCCCTCCTCCGAAAAACTCTACTATTCAAGGCTGAGACAGGAGGATCGCAGTGATGGTGCCTTTCTGCTTTGTCAATTTAACTGGATCTGGAATCAAGTAACAAGCAAACTGCTGAGGACCCCTGGAGGATTTTCAGTTTAATTCAAGAAAGAAGACACACCCTAAGCATGGGTGGCACCTTCCGGGTCAGCCAGAGAGAAGGAAGCCTGAGCAGGCAAAGCTCTTGGTTTTTGCTGCTGCTACTGAGTCATCCAATGTGGACTGAAGACCAGGGACTCTCCAGGAATCCTTCAGGCCTTCAGGGCCAGGCTGGACCCAGTGAGGCATCCAACCTGTTGACTGAGCCGCTACTGTGTCTCAGTAGGAGACAGCCATTGTTGGGGGTCTTAGACAGTATTGTGTAAACCAACTGGATAGACCCCCTTTTTAAAGATACATATTCATCTGTTGACTAACACAGCTACATAGCAACACCCTGTTGCTATGTAAAGCCCAAGCAAGCAAACAGACAAACAAGAAGCCCCTGTTCCAGAGCACCCACGTTCCTCATGCAGAGGTTGGTGTCCAGTTTTTGCCTCCAGCTTTGGGCTCCATGTTTGCCTTGCCCACAGTTTGATTGATCGCTGTCTGGGTAAACAGCAGTGGTGCTTGCTCTGTGCGGTGGGGGACTTACTAATGCACAGAGAGGTTCACATGGATTCTGTCACTCCTACATGCTCTGCCCTGGGCCATCCTGGAGGCCTTTACCATGCTCCCCAGGATCCTTCCTCCAATACTGTCCCCTTCTGCTCTCCAATCCCAGCTTCCAGAAAGTGGCTTAGTCAGTATAGCGCTCACCTCACATTCATGGGGACTGGAGTTCATATCCCCAGCACCCATGTAAAAGCTGGATACGGACATTACCCCCCCCCAATAAATCCTAGAAACAGGCAGATACATGTTGCACACTGGCCAGCCAGAATAACTAAATCCATAGCTCCAAGCTCAGTCTCAGTGATTCTTCTGAAAAGATAAGAACTGAGAAGATACCTGATATTGACCTCTGACCCCTGTACCTGCTCATGTCCACACACATATACATACATGTACATACACAACCTTTCACCTATGACTAATGACTAAAATTATTCCCTGTGTTAGCAACCCCTAACCTTACTTCCGAATAAGCATTTTTTTTACCCAGCCCATAAATCGGCACTTTCTGCTCACAAGTCATTAAAATCCTACTATCTTTCAGGAACACTAGAGTCATCCATTAACTGTCTCTGGGAGATTAGTGTAGCCTCCCTAACAGTGCTTAATGGAGTTCACATGAGAACACCCACAGGCATGCATGCATGCACGCACGCACGTACGCACGCACGCACACACGCCTCAGAGGCACCTACCTGCACAGTCACTGTCCCCTAAGGAAATATGATTGAGTAACTTTTGCATTCTCTTGATGTGTTTTAATATTTCCGAGAAGGAAAAGATCTCTGACAGGTTCGACAGGAAGACAGTCTTACTGATTTTTTTTTTTTTTTTTTAAAGTTAGCTGATGGGCTGGGGATGTAACTCTGTTAGTAGAGACCAAGAAGTCCAGGGCACCTTCCCCAAGAAAGCAAAAGGCAGCATGGGCACACACCTGTAACCTCAGCACTCTGAAAGTTGAGGAAGGAGGATAGGATTGGGATTCAAGGTCATCCTTGGAGAATTTGAGTCTCCTACATGAATCCACCTCAAAAGGTGGGACAGGAGCTCTAAAGAATGTCTCTCGGGGGCTGGAGAGATGGCTCAGTGGTTAAGAGCACCGTCTGCTCTTCCAGAGGACCCAGGTTCGATTCCCAGCACCCACATGGCAGCTAACAACAGTCTGTAGTTCCAGTTCCAGGCAAACACCAAGGCAAATAAATAAGTAAATAAAGTTAAAAAAAAAATGTCTCTCAGCACGCTAATGTTTAAATAACTTGTTTAATCTAACTGTGTGTGAATGTGTGTGTTGTATATGTAAAGGTCAGAGGAACCCTTTAGAAGGCAGTTCTCTCCTGTCTGTGTGGTTCTGGAGTGAGCTCAGGCTTCCCTCTAAGCTCCTCCATGGCCCCATATTAATTCAGAAATTTTTTATTACATTTACATATTACAATATACGTTGTTGGGGGGCACAGAAAGTGTGCGTGGCAATCAGACAACCATCAAGGACTGGTTTTCTCCTCCCACTATGGAGGTTCTGGGACATGAACTTAAGTGGTCAGGAATTAGAAGCAAATGCCTTTACCCAGTGAATAGTATCACTGCGGGGAGGGGTGTTATTTATGTAACACGGTGGTTCTCAACCTGTGGGTTGTAACCCCTTTGGAGGTCCTGTACTAGATATCCTCCTGTATACCAGATATCCATATTATGATTCATAACAGAAGCAAAGTTACAGTTATGAAATAGGAATAAAATAATTTTATAGTTGGGGTCACCACAACATGAGGAACTGTCTTAAAGGGTCACAGTATTAAGAAGGGTGAAAACCACTGGTTCAAAGATAGTCCATTCATATAATTCAATTTTCAAAAAGTTCAGAGAGCCACACGTCAGTATTGTCCCAGTCACTCAGGGTTCCAGCTCAGAAGCATCCACCATGATAAGCTTTTAAAGCCAGGCTTGGCGGTGCACACCTTTGATCCTAGCATTCAGAGGCTGAAGCAGACAGATCTCTGTGACTCCCAGGCCACCCTAGTCTACACAGTGACTCCTTTAAGTCAGTCTTGCTCTTGCCTAATCTCTCTCTCCTTCTCTTCTCCCTCCGTCTCTCCGTCCCTAGCTGTGACAAGGTAGCCTAGGTTGGCTTTGAACTGCTGACAGTCTTCTTGCCTCAGCTTCCCAAGTGCTGAGATGACAGGTGTGAACCACCATGCCCAGCTTTTTGGAAACTTTCTTATTCACCAAGCAAATACTCGTGTGTGTGTGTGTGTGTGTGTGTGTGTGTGTGTGTGTGTGTGTGTGTGTCTGTGTGTGTGTGTGTGTGTGTGTCTGTGTGTGTGTCTGTGTGAGTGTATATGAGAAAGTCCGAGGGATGTCAAATCCCCTAGAGCAGGAGTTACAGACAGTTGTAAGATGTCTAATGTGAGAATCAAATCCAGGTCCTTCGCAACATGCTCTCAACCAATGAGCTTACCTTCCCAGCCCCCCACCCCATGAATGTGTGCGCAAGCCACATTTACCAAATACTTTTTTTTCTGGCTTTTTGAGACAGGGTTTCTCTGTGTAGTCCTAGAAGACCCAGAACTCACTCTATAAATCAAGCTAGCCTCAAACTCACAGAGATCTGCCTGCTTCTCCCCCCCTCAAGTGTTGTAATTAAAAGCATGCACTGCCTGGCCAGAAATACTTTTTAAAAATGTCTGCATGTGTAATCCTGACATTGTATGTGCCTCACATGCATGCAGTGCCTACAGAGACCAAAAGAGGGCATTGGATGCCCTGGAACTTGGGTTGCACACGTATGAGCCCCTGATGTGAGAGCCTGGAACTGAACCTGGGTCTTTCACATGAACACTGAACACTCTTGACAGATGAGTCATTTCTCCAATGTGTTACCAAGCAAATACCTTGAATACAGCTTTTCCATTCATTGTTAATCACATTAATGTGGGCTATATAAGACCTTCTCTCAGTAAAATAACACACAAACACACACACATACACGGCTAGTAGCAATGGAGGGGTGGCCAAGTCTGTGAAATACTTTTTTGAAAGTGCACAGACCTGATTTGGATCCCCAGGACCCATATAAAAAATCAGAAGGCGGTGGTATCAGCTAATAACCCTAGCACCAGGAGAGAGAGAAAGGAGAGCCCTTGGGACTCATGGGCCAGCCTCGCCTAATCTGTGAGCTCCAGGCCAAAGAGAGAGTCTCTTTCTCAAAAGTCGACATGGTTTCTGAAGGTGACACCTGAGGTGCTTGACCTCTAACCTCTGCACACCTATGTCCATGTGTACATGCACATACATGCAGTTTTAAAATGCATTTAGGCTTGGGGAGATGGCTCAGTTGATATGAACACTGGCAAATCTTCCAGCGGACCCAGGTTCAAATGCCAGCAGACATATGAAGGCTCACTACCATCTGTAACTCCAGTTCCAGGGGTTCTGACACTCTTTATTGGCCACCTGTATGCACATGGTGCATACACATATAAGTAGCCACTCATAAATACATATACAAGAAAAAAACTTTTAAAAAATCTATTTAGGGACTAGAGAGATGGCTCAGCAGTTAGGAGCACTGGCTGCGGCTCTTCCAGAGGACCTTGAAAAGTTTCTATATTCAGATAAACCTCTCTGCCAACACAATCCAAATCAGAGCATATCAAACCAGATGAGAAAAAGCCCCAATTAATGGGCAAAGCATTCCTGAGTGGATTCTCTGGCCCCCTAGGGAGGAGACAGGGAGAAGAGATGGAAAAACCATGTGTTTGTTTTCTGGGTACAGTTTAAATATCCTATAGAAGTGGTCTTCAATATCTGTGGGGAGGAGTTGTATGTGGAAGGACTTTCTGAGGGGCAGGGTCCAGGCAAAGAGAGGTGGGGATTCCACCTAATCATTCCAAACTCTTTGGGTATATGGATGTCAGGGTGTCAGGGGTGGAGGCAAAGCATCCACCACACCAGAACAATCCTGGTTCAATTCTCAGAACCCACGTGGTAGCTCACAATCATCTCTTGTGGAATCTGATGCACTCTTCTGGCATAAAGGTGTGCATGCAGATATGGCACTCATACATAAAACAAACAAATCTTTTTTTAATATTTATTTTTATTTTTATGTGAATTGGTGTTTTGCCTGCATGCATAACTGTGTAAGGGTATCAGATCTTGGAATTACAGTTGTCAGCTGCCATGAATTGAACTCAGGTCCTCCGGAAGAACAGTCAGTGCTCTTAACCGCTCCCAGTCCCCAAACAAATCTAAAAAAAAAAAAAAAAAAAAATCATCCCAGTTAGTATTTAAATCAATGTTACTTTCCACTGAAGGGCTTAGTGGGCCTGACATCCCTGAGAACTGGGTCTTCTTAGCCCCAATTATAGATGAGGAAGCTGACACTCAGAAAGTCTAAGGCACCAGATCTCATATTTGAACTTGCCCTTCCAACTTCTGTTCTTACTCCGCTTGCCTCAAAGAACAGAGAGTCTATTTTTCTGCAAGGCTAAAACATCCAGTGTCCCAAACGTGTGCAGAGCTACTCAGGGCAGGGTCAGGTGCTATCAGCATCCTCTGCACAAAGGAACACAGAGTGACTCCAGGGAACTCTCTAGAATAAAGCCGAAAAGAGGCTCTGCTCACACCTTGGGAAGCTCACTCACTGCCTGCTTCTCAGGCTACCATCTCCATATACCGGGAACCATAAAGATGTAAGCAACAGATAACTGATTTGGTCACAACTGTCAAGACTCAGGAGTCGCAGATCAACATGCCTGCAGAACCAGCACACTGGGCAAGCCTCTCACACTAGCTCAACCTCTAGGCCTCTGCCCCCTTGTCTTCAAGATTCCATGTTTTTTGTTTTTGTTTGTTTGTGGAGGCAGGGGGGTGCAGAAGAGGGCATCAGATGATCTGGAGCTGAAGTTTCCAGAATTCGTGACCTGCCTGACATCTGTGCTGAAAACTAAACCCCAGTCCTCTTGAAGAGATCCTTGACCACTGATGTTACAGTTCTTTCTCATAGGACCACCAACTAACATGTAATGACACAGAGATTTTATTATTAATTATGAAAGCTCAGCCTTAGCTTAGGCTTGTCGCTAACTCCTATAACTTAAATTAACCTAAGCTTTATCATATGGCTTCTTACCTTTCTTTTTTTCTTTTTTTTAAATATATTTATTTATTTTATATGAACTGGTGATTTGCCTGCATGTATAACTGTGTAAGGGTATCAGATCTTGGTATTACAGACAGTTGTTAGCTGCCATGTGGATGCTGGGAATAGAACTCAGGTCTTCTGGAAGAAAAAGTCAGTGCTCCTAACTGCTGAGCCATCTCTCCAGCCCCCTCTTTAAAAAAAAAAAAAAAAAAAAAAAAAAAAAAAAAAAAAAAAGATTTATTTACCATGTATACAGTATACAGAAGAGGGTATCAGATGTCATTATAGATGGTTGTGAGCCACCATGTGGTTGCTGGGAATTGAACTCAGGTCCTCTGGAAGAACAGTCAGTGCTCCTAACCTCTGAGCCATCTCTCCAGCCCCTGGCATCTTACCTTTCTTTCATTCTGTCTTTCCAGCTCCTTCAGTGTCTTGTTGGCGTCTCCTAGTGTAATCTGCACTCCTCAGTTTCTCCTCCTCTTCCTCTCTCTCCAAGAAGTCCTGCCTATCTCTTTTGCCTAGCTATTGGCCATTCAGCTCATTATTGAATCGATCACAGTGGCACATCTTCACACAATAGAAGCAAACATTCCCCAACACACTGAGCTGTGTCTATAGCCCCTTCCCTGCACACACATCCCTTTTCTTTTTCTTTTTTTCTTTTTATTTTTTTGAGCCTGGGTCTATGTAGCCCAGGCTACCCTCAAACTCACACTACACCCAAGGATGAATCTGAACTCCTGATCCTTCTGCCTGTATTTCCCAGAGTCTGGGAATTACAGACCATTATGCTCATGCTCAGCTAACAGCTTTAACTCTATGTGTGTGTGTGTGTGTGTGTGTGTGTGTGTGTGTGTGTGTGTTGCCTATTTTGCCAGCCTGTAAGCATGTATGTCTGTGTATTGCATGTGCCCATGGTGGTCAGATGAGAGCATGGGATTCCCTGGAACTGGAGTTACAGGTGGCTGCGAGTTTCCATGTGAGTGCTGGGACCCAAACTTGGGTCCTCTGGAAGAGCAGCAAGAGCTCTTCTTCAGACATTCTTCCAGCCCCAGCTTCAATTTTGGAAAAGAAAATCAAATAATATGGGGTTTCCTCTGTGGTTTGGACAAAATCTCTCCCGAGGAACAACAGGGTTAGTGCCTGAATTTTGATAGTTTGAATGTTTATTATCTCAAGCTTTGGGGGTGGGGTTGAAAATTGTTCCCTTCTTGGGGGAAAAAGGCAGCAAAATTGGCAGAAGTGAGCTGTCACAGAAGAACAGCAGAGCCATTCATTGACTTGTCTCAAAGCTCTTGCTATAGGCCAGGGAGACCCTGTGCCTCTGGTAAGTGGCTCATGTTGCCTCCAGATATTCCAACTCAGGTGACCCCAGAGCTTTGGGTAAGGTGTCAGAGAAAGTGGACAGAGAGTCAAGGAGCCCTGGGTGAAATAGTGAGGACTGGCATGACATGTAAACATGCCTTTCCTGCTGACAAATGACTGGCCCATAAATCTGAGATACTCAAATGAGCCATCACTGGGTCAGTCTGTTAGAGCATGCTCCTAGTGGATGCTGGGTGCCCTTTGAAAGGGGCTTGTGGGGGGCTGGAGAGATGGCTCAGAGGTTAAGAGCACTGACTGTTCTTCCAGAGGTCCTGAGTTCAATTCCCAGCAACCACATGGTGGCTCACAATCATCTGGGTCCTGAGTTCAATTCCCAGCAAGCACATATTGGCTCACAATCATCTGTAATGAGGTCTGGTGCCCTCTTCTGTCCTGCAGAAATACATGCACACAGAACACTGTATACAAAATAAATAAATAAATATTAAAAAAAAAACCAACAACAACAACAACTAAGGGGCTGGAAAGATGGTTCAGCAGTTAGGAGCACTAGCTATTTTTCCAGAGGATCTGAGTTCAGTTCCCAGCATCCACATGGCAGCTAACAACTGTCTGTAATTCCAAGATCTAACACCCTTACACAGTTATACATGCAGGCAAAACACCAATTCACATAAAATAAAAATAAATATTTTGAAAAAAAGGAAAACCAAAAAAGGAGAGAGATTTAAAAACAAAAAACTAAGATCTGGGCATATTTACATATACCACCTCAAACTCACAGCTCCATAATATTTACATGCTTTCTTTGTTTATTTAAAGATGTATTTATTTGTTATGTATCCGGTATTCTACCTTCAT
This sequence comes from Sigmodon hispidus, assembly GCA_004025045.1. Taxonomy (NCBI): domain Eukaryota; kingdom Metazoa; phylum Chordata; class Mammalia; order Rodentia; family Cricetidae; genus Sigmodon; species Sigmodon hispidus. The sequence continues at coordinate 46,020 of PVIH01004899.1, read as the reverse complement.
GCCAGAAGAGGGCACCAGATCTCATTATTGATGGGTTGTGAGCCACGAAGAGGGCACCAGATTTCATTACTGATGGGTTGTGAGCCACCGCGTGTTTGCTGGGAATTGCTGTATAGTTAATAAAAATAGTTTGGGATATCCGAAAACACAGCCATCTTATCTCTCCCAGCTTTTTTGTTTTGTTTGTTTTGTCGAGACAGGGTTTCTCTGTGTAACAGTCCTGGCTGTCCTGGAACTTGCTTTGTAGACCAGACTGGCCTCAAACTCACAGAGATCCTCCTGCCTCTGCCTCCCAAGTGCTGGGACAGTGGTGTGCACCACCACTGCCTGGCTACAATTATTTCATACAAGATTTTATGTAAACCAGACCAGGAAACAGATGTAATAAGTGATTACCCAGCTTTTCTGGTGTTGTTGTATATATGTATGTGGTGTGCTGTGTGTATATGTGAGTTTGTATGTGTCTTAGTTAGGGTTTCTATTACTGTGAAGAGATACCATGACCAGGGCAACTCTTCTAAGGAAACATTTAACTGGGGTGGCTTACAGTTTAGAGGTGACATGGCGGCACCCAGGCAGGCATGGTGCTGAAGAGGAAGCTGAGAGCCCTATATCCACATAGGCAGACAGCAAGACCAGAAAGGGACACTCACTGGGCATAGCTTGAGCATCTGAGACCTCACCTGCTCCTATGGGCCTCCCACTATGGGCCTATGGGGCCATTTTCATTCACACCACCACAGCATGTGTGAGTGGGTGGTCATGTGCCTGTGAAGGCCCAAGGTTGATACCAGGAGTCACCCTCTGTCCTCTCTTTCATCTTATTTACTGAGGCAGGGTCTCTCAATCAAACCCAGAGCTCACTGATCTGGTTCATCTCACTATATATACCTATAAATTATAGGCATTTACTTGGCTTCTAGGAATCTGGACTCCAATCCTCTTGCTTACACAGTGAGTGTTTTACCATCAAGCCATCTCCCCAGCGCTCTCACCCTCTTCAGAAGCCTGTGTCTCTGTCTTCCCCATGAGTGAACTTGGAATTTGGAGACATCTATGGGTTGCCTAATGCTCATGGGGTTTTCTTGAGTTGACATTTTCCAATATGTCCTAGAACTTCGTACCTTCCTATTTGTACAATATTGTAAATGTGTGCATTTTAACACCCTTATGGTCTCCACAGACATAGCATACATATAATATATAGACAGACATGCAGGCAAAATACCCATATGCATAAAATAAAATCAAATAAAAGCATAAAGTCAAATAACAATGGTAGCATTTAGGCTAGGAGGTGTAGCTCAGTGGCAGTATTCTTGATGAGCATGCACAAGGTCCAGTTTTTAAACTCCAGCATTGCAAAAAGGAAGGGAAAAAAAAAGAATTAACATTTACCCTGTATGCTTTATGTCATAGTAAACAAACGAGAATCACAGGAGACTTTCCAGCCCTTCCCAGGGTAACAAGGGGCCTCCCCACAGCCCTGATCCCCCACCACAACAAATGGTCAACTGCTGGAGAAGGTACTTCCTCTTGGGCCAGTGGAGACACATTGCTTTCCACCTCTACATCTTCCCAGTCTGAAAGCTGGAAAAATTACCAAAAATGTGTAACGGGAAGCGTGTCACAAAGCTGTCGTTTGTACATTGATGTCACCATAACAAACAGTCCCTACTTCTGCTGTACCAGAGTGTCCACAGATAATTCTTGAAGATTTCCAGCAAGACGATGTCTCCTTCATGGAACATCCCACGGATACACCAAAGCCATTCAAAGACCTGTTACTCAACTCGGCTACGGTACTGTTTGTTATCCAAGACCCAGTAACATCGAGCGGCTCCCTCCAGAGCTTTGGCTCAAGCCTGGAAAAGAAAATGACACTCAATCATCTCAAATCCCCGTCTGTCCCAGATCCTCTTTAAGAAATACAACCATAAATATGCACAGCTCTGTAGACATTCACACCGGAAACAACACTGCCCTTGCATATTTTACTACCAAGTGGTCAGAAAAACAGCAGCAGGAATTTTCTGGAACACTCCGGGCTAAACTATGTGCTTCCCTCTCTTCCGAGGGACAGGCAGCTCTCTCTGGACCCCCTTGCAAAAGCCAGCCACAGGACAGATCAGGGGCAAGGCCGGGGATAGGGTCCGAAGCATGTTTAGCAAACCTGGCTATGGCCAGGAAACCCAAAGATGGGCAAAAAGCGTTGGGGACACAGCCGTGCCTCCCTCTCCTCCCCCACACAGGTTAGAAATATCAACAACATTCCTGCCCACTGTAATCAAATACTTACGCAAAAAGCTATGGAATGTGCAATAATTTGTCAGGCATCCTTCCAGCCCAGTCCACTGGAGCAAACTCAGCCGGGGCCCCTTGACCCTCGGAGAGGGTGCCCTTTGACCTTCCTTGGACCTCTTTTATGCGAAGCTTCACTCTGACCAGATGGCTAAACTATCAAAGGATTTTATGAGTCAAAACTACTGCGCTCTCAATTCACAAGTTGCGATTTTTCTGTCCCAGTTTGTGTGAATGATCTAGGGAGCAGCTTTAAATTGAAAACACTAGAGGGGCCCCTGCAGCTGGGACCCGCCTCCCCGCATTGTGTGGGAGCACAGGGGTGAGGGCTGTTTGCAGAGAAAACAGCTCCGCACAGATGAGGACAATTTCAGCTAAATATTTAAAATAGCCATCAAGAAAGGAATGATTGATTGATTTTTCCTCCCCTCCTCTGGTTGAATCCACGATCTTTTGCCAAGCTTTAGACAAACGCCATTCTTGTGCAAATCAAAACTCCATCTTTCTTTTCCTTTAGCTGAGGCTGGAGGGCAAAAATATAAAAATAAAATTGGGGCTGAGAGCTCGCTCTGCAGATGAAGGAGCCTGCTGCCGCCAACCCTGAAGACTTGAGTTCAAACCCCAGGACACACATGGTGGAAGGAAAGACCCAGTTCCCAAAATTGCCTTCTGGCACACACACACACAATACATCCTAAATAAAATGTGATATAAAAATAGTTTACAGCTGGAGAAACGTCTCAATAGGTAAGAGCTTTTGCTGCTTTTGTATAGCACTCAGGTTTGAGTCTCAGCACCCACATAATGGCTCGCAAGCACTAGTGACTCCTGTTCTTGGGATCTGATGCACTCTTCTGGCCTCTGTGGGTACCAGATATGTATGAGGTACACGGCAAACACATACAATTATGTATGTATACTAGAGATACATAGATAAAATACAATGTTTATTTAAAAACTTTCTGAGAAAGGAAAAGAAAAGGTTTCCAGCCTTGTTCAGCACCTGAGATTGTGTGTGCATGTGTGTGTGGGCTCTGTGTGTGTGTGTGTGTGTGTGTGTGTGTGTGTGTGTGTGTGTGTGCGCGCGCACACACACATTCCATTCACATGAATGTATGCACAAGTATAAACCAGAGGATGATGTCAAATGTCTTCCTCCATCTCATCTCCACATTTCTGTTGTTATTTTGAGACAGGGTCTCGCTATATAGCTCTGGCTGCCCTGGAACTCACTATGTAGACCAGTCTAACCTCAAACTCACAGAGATCTGCCTCCAAAGTGCTGGGATCATAGGTGTGAACCAACAGGCCTGGCCATCCATTTGTTTTTTTGTTTTTTTGTTTTTTTGAGGTAGGGTCTCTCACTAAACTTGGAGCTCACCCACTTGGTGTCAGTTATATGTCAACTTGACCGGAGCTGGAGCTATTTGGAAAGAAGAAACCTTAGCTGAGAAAACTAAGGTTTCTTACCAGCTTGGCCTGTAAGAAAGCCTCCGGAGCATTTACTCCACTAATAATTGACGGGAGAAGGCTCAGCCCACTTGGGGGCAGTGCTACCCCTGGGCAGGTGGTTCTGGGTGGTAAAAGAAAATAGGCTGAGCAACCCATGGAGAGCAAGCCTGTAACCAGCAGCAGCAGCAGCAGCAGCAGCAGCAGCAGCTCCCCTTGCTCAGGTTCTGGGCCCAGCCTATTCCTCAATGGCAATCGTCGCCGACTCCACTGTACACTCAGAAACTATGAAAACAGGAAACAGAGGCAACTTCTAACAGTTCTAATTCATCCAAGGTTTGTCCAGCCTTTGATTTCAGAGCTGACTCAGGGTCTCATGTTCTCCTGGCTGAATTAGAGAAGCCCCTTAGGGGTCAGATGGGATTCCCAGGTTCTGGAATCAGTTAGAATCGGAGCACACACACATGATGTGGCAGAGGAAGATGCCTGTGACCTGGGGACAAGACAGTGCTAACTGCAGGGCCATTGGCCTCACGGGGTTGTAATTTCAGAAGCGTCTGTGATTGGTTCCTGTTCCGCTGTAACTGTTGTGAATTGCTTCTCAGTATGTTTTTGAAGGTGGTGAATGTGAGTGGGGGTCATATTGGAAGGAAAGAGGGGTTAGTTGTGAGTCTCAGGGGTGAGTGGGGGAAGGGGTGATTATGAATGTCTGTGTGTGTGTGTTGGGGTACATGAACACATTTCACATGTGAACATTCTAATAGTTGATCTTTATCAAGCACTTCCCATATGCCAGTCATATTTTTATAAGAGGCTTCTTTTTAAAGATGTATTGTTTATTTTATACGTATGTGTGTTATGCCTGAATGTATGTCTGTGCACCTTGCACATGTCCTTGACATCAGAAGAGGGCGTCAGGTCCCCTGGAACTGGTAAGCCAGCATGTAGGAGTTGGGATTCTGACTCCAGTCCTCTGGAGAAGCAGCCAGTGCTCTTAACCACAGAGCCATTCTCCAGCCCGCAGATCCTGTCTATAAAGACGAGAGAAAGCAGGGTAAGGAAGTTGACTCAGTCAGAAAAGAGCTTGCTGGGCTGCAGAGATGGCTCAGCGGTTAAGAGCACTGACTGTTCTTCCGGAGGACCTGAGTTCGATTCCCAGCATCCACATGGCAGCTAACAACTGTATGTAATTCCAAGATCTGACACCCCTACACAGATATGCATGCAGGCAAAACACCAATTCACATAAAATAAAAATAAATATTTAAAAAAATAAAAAGTCTGGCCATGTAATCTTGGCAGGAATGATCTAATAGGGATTTTGATCCCTGGCCTTAAGCTGCTGGTCCTGTGCCTACACCTGCAGAGTGCTGGGACCATAGGTGTATGTCACCAAGTGTAGTTAATACTTTGTTAGGCTTGAGACCCAGAGCTTCAGCAATGCATGCTAGGCAGGCGCTGACTCTGCCAACTGAGCCGCCTCTCTGACCACGGTGGATCTGTTTCTAGCTATGAAGAAGTGGAGTTGTGTCACTTCCTGGAAAACGTATGGAAGCCCACATCATGAGCAAAGTGAGCCAGTCTCAGAAACACAAATAACACCTGTGGTTCCTAGCTTTTCTAGAGATACATAAAGTTGTGTATGTGGCTATGACAGGAAAGTAGAAGTTGCTGGGTGGAGATGGCTCACACCTTTAACCCCAGCACTAGGGAGGCAGGAGCAGGTAAGAGCTCTGTGAGTTCAAGGCTAGCCTGGTCTACAGAGCAAGATCCAGGACAGCCAAGGCTACACAGAGAAACCTTGAATTGAAAAACTAAAAGTAGGGGCTGGAGAGATGGCTCAGTGGTTAAGAGCACCGTCTGCTCTTCCAGAGGACCCGGGTTCGATTCCCAGCACCCACATGGCAGCTAACAACTGTCTGTAGTTCCAGTTCCAGGCAAACACCAAGGTAAATAAATAAATAAATAAATAAATAAATAAATAAAATTTAAAAAAAAGAAAAGAAAAGAAAAACTAAAAGTAAATAAATAAATAAATAAATAGAAAGATAAATAAGTTGATCGTAACCACACTTGTCGACACGTACCTATAGTTCCAGCATCTGGGAGCCAGTTTTCTTCATCTACCACATGGAGCCTAGGAGTCAAACTCAGGTCTCTGGGCTTGGTGACAAGGGCCTTTACCCATGGAGCCATCTTTCCAGTCCCTAATCCAATACTTGGGAGGTGGAAGCAGGAGGATTGCCATAACTTGGAAAACCTTATATGAGAAGAGACTCTGCCTCCCAAAACTGAAAAGGGGTGCTGGAGAGAAGGCTCAGTGGTTGGGAACACTGACTGTTCTTCCAGAGGACCAGGGTTCAATTCCCAGCACCTACATGGCAGCTCACAACTGTCTGTAATTCCAGGCAAACACCAAAACTGAAAAGGTAGACTGGTTGCCTCACAGGTGTGAAGCCCTGGGTTCAATCCCTAGCATTTCATAAAACCAGCTGTGTTGGTAAGAGTCCTTAATCCCAGTACCTGCAAGGAAGAGGCAGGAGGATCAGGAATTCAAGGTTATCCTTGACTATATACCCTTGGTTATATTCAGGCCCAAAAACTAAAGGATAAAAAATATAAATAAATAAACGAGAGTTTTAGGCTAGCCTGGGCTACCAAAGACCCTGTCTCCCAGGTGACCATTTGCAGTTTTGATCTTGCTTCCATTCTTTATTGCATTACTTGTTTTCTAGAGCTAGAGAGATGGTTTAGCAGCTGAGAGCACCCGCCTTTCTCGCAGAGGACCCAGGTTTGGCTCCTATAACCCACAGGTAGACTTTCAACTACCTCTAACTCCAGTTCCAGGAGATCCGATGCCCTTTTCTGACCTCCAGTAGCACCAGGCACAGACATGGTACCCAGATATACATGCAAGCAGACACGAATACTCATGAAATAAGATAAATATCTTAAAAATCAAATTTGTCTTTTTTCTTTTTTTAAAGAGTTATTTATTTATTATATATACAATATACAGAAGAGGGTACCAGATGTCATCATAGATGGTTGTGAGCCACCATGTGGTTGCCGGGAATTGAACTCAGGACCTTTGGAAGAACAGTCAGTGCTCTTAACCCCTGAGCCATTTTTTCTAGCCCAAATTTGTTTTCTTTTTACATGTATTTAATGTGTGTGTGTGTGCCCAGTGTGCCTCAGCCATGACATAGATGTGAAGGTCAGAGGACAATTTGTGGGAATCGGTTCTGTTCTCTCCTTTTGACATGCAGGGTCCTGGGATCAAATTCTGGTGGTTGGCAGCAAGCACCATTCAACACCCTCCCCACTTCCCCCATTGCATTGGGTTTTTTGGTTTGAAATGGGTTTCTCTGTGTAGACCTAGCTATTCTGGTACTCACTCTGTAGACCAGGCTGGCCTCAAATTTACAGAGATCCTCCCATCTCTGCCTCTTTTTTTTTTTAAAAAAAACTTTATTTATTTATTTATTTATTTGCCTTGGTGTTTGCCTGGAACTGGAACTACAGACAGTTGTTAGCTGCCATGTGGGTGCTGGGAATCGAACCCGGGTCCTCTGGAAGAGCAGACGGTGCTCTTAACCGCTGAGCCATCTCTCCAGCCCCCCCCCATCTCTGCCTCTTAAGAGCTGAGATTAAAGGTGTGTGCCCAGCTCCCCACACAGCATTATTAACAAGGCATTATCTAAGTCACTTGGGATCCAAGTGCACTAATGTTTATAAAGTTACTGTCTTAGAATATAAATATGGCTTCAAATAGTCAAGACTGGTGATAAGTTAGCCAAGGATGACCTGAGCTTCTTGTCCTTCTATCTCCAGCCTGCAGCTGGAGGATTGCAGGTTGAGCCATCTTGCCTGCTTTTATGAAATGCTGGGAACCGAACTCAGGACTTTGCTAATTCTATGAAAACACTGGAACAACTGAGCTACATCCCCAGTACCATGCAGCACTTGCTCCTTGTCCTGCAGACTTTTAACACCCAGGAAAATTGAATGAGATTGGAGGTGATTTAAGCTGAGTTGGTGATAGCATGTGGCCTTTCTTGAGCCCCTATATGGTACTAACAGAATCCTTCAATTTTCCATTATTTGTACTAGGCAATCAGATGAATGTCTGCCCTTGGAAACAGTAGACTCACACCACAGCAGATAGTTGCCGTCCACAGGCACCAAAGATTTGTGTTCACATTTTTTTAGAGATGTATTTATTATGTATACAGTATGCAGAAGAGGTACCAGATGTCATCATAGATGGTTGTGAGCCACCATGTGGTTGCTGGGAATTAAACTCAGGACCTCTGGAAGAATAGTCAGCGCTCTTAACCTCTGAGCCATCTCTCCAGCCCTTGTGTTCACATTTTTTAAAATACAGAAAGAATGAAGCCTCACATCACCAGGTATGTTCCTAAATACAGATTGAGATTCCCACTATTTTAAAAAAAAGAAAGAAAAGAAAATTGAACATTTTTTATAGATGTTTATTAACTTCGAATAATGCTTTCATGATGCTGAAAATTGAACCAGAGCCTTAAGCATGCTGGACAAGCACCCCTCTAAAGAACTACACTTGGGGGGCCCCTGAGGTCATATACAGGTTTAAAGCCATAGGAGCAAACTCTTTACCTCCACAGATGCTATGACTACCAGTTGCTATTTTAGGCGCTAGGCAATCAAGCATAAAGGTCACCGTGGAAGGCCAGGAGCTTTGAGAATTGTGGTGATATATATTTAATAAAATTAGTCTGGAATATCAGAAAGTCAACCACAGAGCCACGCCACGAAGGTCATGGAGTGGTGACCCACATTTTAATCCTAGCTTTAGGAATGTGGAAAGAGGAAGTTAGGATAACTGAGCCAAGGAAGAGAAGAGAGATTGTCACCTTTTCCAGATGCTTCCTTGGCTGAGGGGAGAGAGGATTTCATGGAGACTGGCCTGAGTGGCGGGTGAGAATTGGCTCTGGTTTGTTTCTCTGTCTCTCTGATATTCCAGCTTTTCCCCAGTATCTGGCTCTGGATTTTCATTATATACCAATTAGAATTCATGCAATAGAGGCTCTCTAGGTTCCAACAAATAGCTGCCTTTTATATTAGTTTGAGATGAGAAGGGCTAACCTCAGGTCAAACTATAAAATGGTACCTACCCACCGCACAGTCGTCACTGCAGGGCCTTAGTTTGAACACTTCAGTGCTGACTTCAGAGCCAGTGTGTGTGTAGGAGGGTGTCCTTCCTGCTGCTGGGATCTGACACAGCCCTGAAACAGTGTTGAGAGGCAGACTTGCCAGGGACCAGACCCAGGTGAGCATCTCAGGGCCTGTCACAGTTTTCTGGGTGAATCATCAGTTTCACCCTCAGGACTATCTGGACCCAAAGAAGAAACAAGCAAACGGCTAAGGCCATCTTTTTCTTCATTCTGGATTTGGTCTTAAAAAGCATGTTTTGTGATAGACTCACGCTTAAATATTGTATGAATTTCTGGTTATAGCCCCTGACAGTTTGGTTGGCAGTTTCTGACACTTTCATCAGAGTCCACCGGTCTAATTCAGTAAGAACTGGAATTTTTTAAATAGAACAATAGTAGGCTGGCAGGATGGCTCAGTGAGTAGAGGTACTTGCTGCCAAGTCTGACCTAGGTTTGACCCCTGGAATTCAATGGTAGGAGAGAGCTCACTCTAGCAAACGCTCCTCTGACCTCCATCCACGTACCATGGAACATACATGCACAGACATACACCCAATTTTTTTTTTTTTTTTTTTTGATACAGGGTCTTGAAGGTTCCACACCTTAACTCCCAGCACTTGGAAGGCAGAGAGGTAGCTCTCTAAGAATTCAAGTCCAGCCTGGTCTACATAGTAGGTCCCAAGACAGCGAGAGCTATATAATAGAGAGATCTTGTATAAAAAAGAGAGAATGAATGAATGAATGGATGAATGAATGAATGAATCAGGGTCTCACTATGTAGTAGCCTCAACTGGCCTGAAACTCAGCATAAAGACCAGGCTGGGGGCTGGAGAGATGGCTCAGCGGTTAAGAGCACTGACTGTTCTTCCTGAAGACCAGGGTTCAATTCCCAGAATCCACATGGCAGTTAACAACTGTCTGTAATTCTAAGATCTGGCACCCTTACACAGTTGTACATGCAGGCAAAACACCAATTCACATAAAAAATAAAAATAAGTATTAAAAAAAAAAAAAAGATCAGGCTTGCCTAGAACTTAAACGCACAGAAATTACCTGTTTTTACCTCCTAAGTAAAAACATTAAAAACAAACAAACAAAACCCACTCAAATCTGGTCCTGAAGATATCTTTCTTGGTTGTGTTTGCCTAGTGTGTATGAAGCCCTAGGATCTTTTTGAGCATCTTGTGCCCAGAGGTGGTGCTATACACCTGCAAGCCCATGAGAAAAAGACAAGATGATCAGAGTTCAAAGTCATTCCCAGCTACAAGGAGAGTTATAGGTCAGCTTGGGCTATATGGCACTCTGTCTTAATAAATAAAATACGATGTATAATTGAAAAGATAAAATAAAACAGACAAATAGCAATTAAATCACTTATTCCAATAAAACAGACAAAGCATTTCATTAATATTTATCTTTATTCATTTTTTTCTTTCTGAGACAGGGTCTCTGTACCCGTGACTGCTCTGGACCTCACTCTGTAGACTAGGCTGGCCTTGAACTCACAGAGATCTTCCTGCCTCTGCTTCCTAAATACCGGCATTTAAAGTGTTCACTACTACACCCTGCAAGATTTTTTGAGACTCAGTTTCTCTGTGTCGACCTGGCTTTCCTAGAACTCAATTTGTAGACCAGGCTGGTCTTAAACTAACAGATCCACCTGCCTATGCCTCCTGAATGCTGGGATTCAAGGCATACACCACCACACCCAACTTATTTTATTTGTTATTATTTATGTACTTGTGGTGTGTCTATGTGTTTAGGTGCCCATGGAGGTCAGAGCGGTATCAGCTATCCTGGAACTGGAGTCACAAGCAATTGAGAGCAGCTTGACATCAGTAATGGGAACCGAACTCGGTCCTCAGGAAGAACTGTAGGCCTGACCTCTGACTTCCTGACCTCCTGAGCCCTCTCCAACTCCAGTTAAAACATGTTCTCACTACAATCCAAAGGTGCACACCACCTGTCCCCAAACTTGAGACAGAGGCAATCTCAACCAGTCACAGGTAAGTAAACATGACTGATAGATTTGTTATTCACTGATTCAATAAATATGATCCAAACGAGTGTGCATTAAATCTCTCTTTCTCTCTCTCTTCCTCTCCCTCCCTATCTCTCTTCCTCCTCCTCCTCCTGCTCCTCCTCTTCTTCTTCTTCCCATCCTCCCCTCCCCCCTCCTCTTCTCAGGTGGTCTTGTTTAGAATGTGTAAAACCACAGACAGGCTAACAATTTCAACCTGAGTTAGCTTTTTGAGCTGAGTTATGCATACATTTAAAGCTTATTATTTAATTTTCTTTCCTGATGAGCATTTTCAACTAACTGATTAATAATTAAAAAAAAAAAACAGTCCCAAACACCTCAGCTTGATGGGTTAATGTGGCCTGTGGCTTTTCACACCTCGTTGGTCATCCAAGACATCTGGTTCCCCAAGAATGAATCACTTTAAGATAAGACTACTTTGGAGCTAGGGAGATGGTGGCAGTGATTAAGAGTGCTGGCTGCTCTTCCAGAGGACCAACACTTACAAGGCAATTCACCTTCTATAACCCCAGTTCCAAGCAACAGGTGTTGGAGGAGAAATAAACACTACAAGGAAAGAACCTTGAGGCTGGGGAGGAGGTCCAGCAATCATACAAATAAAAGGTCTCAGTTCAGATTCTCAGCACCAGGCAAATGATGGGTGGCTGTGACCTGTAATGAAGGGAATGGGGGCAGATACCAAGAATAGAAAGATTGTAAGAGCCAGGAGTTGGGGCTGGAGAGATGGCTCAGTGGTTAAGAGCACCGTCTGCTCTTCCAGAGGACCCGGGTTCGATTCCCAGCACCCACATGGCAGCTAACAACTGTCTGTAGTTCCAGTTCCAGGCAAACACCAAGGCAAATAAATAAATAAATAAAGTTTTAAAAAAAAAAAAAAAAAAAAAAAAAAAAAAAAGAGCCAGGAGTTGAGAACTGAGGTGAAATGGTTGGATGCCTACACCCGTGAATTCACCGCTGTTGTAGTTGCCTTCACAGGAGCAAACGTGTTAATATTCCAACCTAGAGTTGGAGGGGTAGGGAGGTGGGGAGTGTCACAGGAGCTGAGGGGTTACTAACAATGTTCGCTAGGGGAGGGAGGGTCAGTTTTCTTCAGCCTACCCTGGGAGGTAGGCTGACCATGCTCCAGTAACCGCAGGTCTATATGCATACAGGCAGTATAGACTAGACACCATGGATTACTTAAAGAAAAAAAAAAAAAAGCCATGAAGTGGAGCTGGAAGGTCAAATGTGATCAAAATACATTGTATACATGTATGAAATTCTCAAAGAATAAATAAAAAATGCTATGTTTAAATTTTTTTTTCAGTCAAAGCAGGTAGTACATGCCTATAATCCTAGCTCTTGGGAAGCTGGGGTGGGATATCCATAAGTTTGAGGCCAACCTGGCCTACAAAGAAAGAATCTCCCTCCTTCAAAAAAGCCGTAAGCTCCTAGATACAATTTCTAGCTTGGGTCTCCTTTGGGGCCTTCATTTCCATCTTCAGAGATGACTCTGCCATGTTTTTCTGAGAATGAATGTTGACCCCATGAAGTCAGCCTGATGCCAATAGCTCTTTTTTTTTTTTTTTTTAAACTTTATTTATTTATTTATTTTTTTGCCTTGGTGTTTGCCTGGAAGTGGAACTACAGACAGTTGTTAGCTGCCATGTGGGTGCTGGGAATCGAACCCGGGTCCTCTGGAAGAGCAGACGGTGCTCTTAACCACTGAGCCATCTCTCCAGCCCCGCCAATAGCTCTTTAGAGGGATCTGATAAGGAGCCAGACACAGGGATGCACACCTGTCCCCGAGCTTGAGACAGAGGCAATCTCAAACAGTCAGGTAAGTAAACATGACTGATAGATTTGTTATTCACTGATTCAATAAATATGATTTATTCACTTGTTTTCTTCCTCTGGGTTTTTTTGGAACATGGTCTCGTGTTGACCAGGCTTGCCTGGAACTCCTGTGTAGCTGAGGATGACCTTGAACTCCTGATCCTCTTGCCTCCACTTCCCAAGTGCTGGATTTACAGGCCTGCACCACAATGCTCAATTTACGCAGTGCTAGGAACAGAACCCAGGACTCTGTGCATGCTAGACAAGCCCTGTACCGACTGAACCACATCCCCAGCTCTTTCGATTCTGCTAGGAGGAATTAAAAGTTTCTGTGCTAGGTGAATGGCTTGTTCCTCCTTCTCCCTGGTAGGATGTGTGAGGAATAGCTCCCATCAGTAAAAGAAGAACTATGTACATAGAGTAAGACAAAAAAAGCCACTTGGCAAATTCAAAGACGGACACAAAACCCCACACAAATAATTTTGTTTTCCACTAAGATGTGGTGACATCCTGTGAGAACAGCCGGAGTTGAGTTATTGTCTCCTTCAACATGTTAGCATCATGGAGGGCAGAGCTAGCAGCAAAATAACATGGAAAGTTATTGTGCTGCTGAGTTTTGTTTGTTTGATTGTTTTTGTTTTTAATTCTTTATGGCTCGGACGTTAAGAGCATTGGCTCCTCTTCTAGAGGTCCTGAGTTCAATTCCCAGCAACCACATGGTGGCTCACAACCATCTAGAATGAGATCTCTCCTAGCCTGTAGAAATATATGCAAGCAGAACACTATAGGTAATAAATAAGTAAATCTTATGAAAAACAGAAAGAAACTAATGCAGTTGTGAAGTGGGAGGGCAGAAGTGAAGCGAAGTCCTTTTGCTTTGAGGACATTCCTTTCTGTTTAATAAGGTTGGTTTGGCCTGGAACATGTCAATCCACCCCTCTGCCCCTGTATGCTGGTTTATAGGTATGTCACCATACCTGCAAAAAAATTTTTTTTCTCTCAACTTTGAAAACCTAAGATTTTCAGTTTCAGGTGAAGAAGAATATTTATTTAACATCAATGTTTACTTATTAGTGTTATCTGTGTGTGTGTGTGTATCTTTGTGTGTGTGTGTGTTTACATGAGTTTATATGCAATATATGGGTGCAGGAACCTCTGGAGGCCAGAAAGGGGCATCAGATCATCTGGACTGGCACGTGTTTGTGAGTCACCATGTGGGCTCTGGGAACCACACAGGAGCACTGCTGTCACCTTCAGCAAAAGGCAGATATTAAACACCATCTGTTAACTCTGGAAAGAACCATAACATTAAATTCCAAACATACACATTATGCAGGCATGGTGGTATAGGCCTTTTATCCCAACCTGGGCAAATTAGGCAAGGACAGTGAGCTGGAGGCCAGCCTGCACTACATAGTGATATTCTATCTCCCCAGACCAACCAACGACTAGACAAAGAGATCCACATACACAGAAATGAGGTCCCGTGAGGGCTTTTGTCTGATTGGTCTTGCTTTTGAGACTATCTTACTACTTAACTCTGGCTGTCCCGGAACTCACTTTGTGGACCTCTGGTCCCAAGAACTGAAGTTCAAGACCATCACTGCCACCAAGTCTTGCTATTTAATAACTACTATTTGACAGCCTCTCAAGGGGATGGGGACCAAGGTGAGGGACATAATCAGGAGTCAATAAAAGGGCTGGAGAGATGGCTCAGCTGTTAAGAGCCCTGGCTGCTCTTGCAGAGGACCCAGGCTCAGACTTCATCATTCACATGACAGTTGACAAGGGCCTATAACACCAACTTCAGGGGATCTAACGCCTTTTTTCTGGACTCTGAAGGTGCTGCACTCAAGAACACAACCTTACATACACGAAGATGTAAGGACCTGGATTCATTTGCACATTGATACCTGAGGGCAGGGCCCAGATCTGCCAGTGAACACGACAGCCAATGGATTAAAAAGTTGGATTGGAGCCAGTCGACGCTGTACCTTAACCCTTTGCCCAATCCTGAGATGTCAAGGTGTATCACATCTTGCTTATGTATGTTTTGTTTTAAGCCTGCCTGTCGGGGCTCGGGGTCCTTAGTTTTCCTGCTGCGTCAGTGTTAGGTTATCAACCCAGGTTCGTGGGAACTTGTAAGTAACAATAAAATCCTCATTCTTTACAGCGTGTCCAGCCTCCCTGGTGGCAAGCGTGGAAATTCTAACGTGAGGGTATAACAGTAAACACACATATTTATAACATAATTTATTTAAAAAAAAATAAGAGGGAGCTGGAGAGATGGCTCAACAGTTAAGAGCACTGACTGGTCTTTGGAGGACCTGAGTTCGATTCCCAGCATCCACATGGCACCTAACAGTTATCTAAAATTTCAAGATCTGACACCCTTACACAGTTATACATGCAGGCAAACTAATTCACATAAAATAAAATTTTTTTTTTTAAAAAGGAGAATCAAAAAAGACTGTTATCTTTAAGATATGTGAATGTACTCACTAGACAAATGGAATTCATTTGTTGGTTGTGTCATTAATTTAATTTGGTTTTGTGGCTCACCAGGAAAAGGCTCTTGATACTCTGTGATGCATTCATTCCTGATGATGCTTTCACTCCCCATGTAGAGATGAGGGAAAAACTCAACCCACAAAGTTGTGCTCTGGCCTCCACATGTGTGCTATGGCACTGCCCCCAGTGAATCATAATAACAAGAAGTACAGTTTGTTTTGCTTTTTAAATTGTAAACGAGCTGAGCACAGCAGCATATACCTTTAATCTCAGCATTTGGGAGGCAGAGGCAGGCAAATCTCTGGGCATTCCAGGCTAGCCTGGTCTACATAATGAGATTCTGTCTCAAAATAAAATAAATTTGTAAGATAACCATATTTAAAAAATGAAATCATCAGTAACCAATAAAAATTTCAACCAAGGGGGCTGGAGAGATGGCTCAGAGGTTAAGAACACTGACTGCTCTTCCAGAGGTTCTGAGTTCAATTCCCAGCAACCACATGGTGGCTCACAACCATCTATGATGAGATCTGGTACCCTCTTCTGTATACTGTATACATAATAAGTAAATAAATATTAAAAAAAAAATAAATTACCATGTCTTCTCTGCTACCCACATGGTTAGCTCTCAGAGTCTAGGCACTCCAAAAGCTCTTATCTACAATATCTTTAAAAAAAAAATTTTCAGCCAAGTTGAGTGTGTTGGTGCATACCTTTAGACCCCAGCACTCATGAGGCAGAAGTAGGAGGAGCTCTGTGAGTCTGAGGCCAGTCTCGTCTACAAAGGAGTTCCAGGACAGTCAGGGCTATGTAGTGAGACCCTGTTTCAAAAACATTGCAATTTGGGGGCTGGGGAGAATGCTCAGCAATTGAAAGCACTAGCTGCTTTTGTAGAGGATTAAGGTTCAGTTCCCAGCACCTACATGATAGCTCACAATTGGCTGAAGCTCTGGGTCCAGGCAAAACAGCAATGCACATAAAATAAAAATAAATAAATTATATAAAAAAGATTTATTTTAAAAAACTTAACCAAGCACCTTAGTTTGATATTAACATTACTACATTTATGTTTATTGTATAACAGAATATGGCAAGTTCAGGCTTTTTTTTGGCATTAATCTTTAACAGTTGAGCATAAAAATAAAAGCATGTGATCATTTTTATATATATATATTTATTTTTATGTGAGTTGGTGTTTTGCCTGCGTGCATAACTGTGTAAGGGTGTCAGATCTTGGAATTATAGACAGTTGTTAGCTGCCATGTGGGTGCTGGGAATCGAACTCAGGTCCTCCGGAAGAACAGTCGGTGCTCTTAGCCGCTGAGCCATCTCTCCAGCCCCGCATGTGATCATTTTTATCTTTAGCATATATTAGAAACCCCACTCATTTATGACCCCTCCTCTCCCACCCTCCCCCACCCTTTACCAAAAAATTAAACAAAACTAAGCCCTGGGTTTTGACCAGTGAGGAAAGTAACAGAGGAACTTGAATCAAGGTCGATTAGGCTGGTGACCGTCTTTGCATCCAGGACTCCAGGCACTCTTGGTTTGACAATTTCCTAACAAAGGCTTTATGGGATCAACAATGATTTCTGTCCAAGAAAAAAAAAATTTCCCATTTTCCATCCAAACACGGGGTGTCAGTCCTCGGTGGCTGTGACTGGCAGGGGGTCACGCTGCGTCTGTAAGAATAAGGGGAGATAAAATATATCAAAGGGGCCTTGAGACATGGATGCCATGCAGTCCTAGCTCCCAGAACATCCCTGCTCTGACTGACAGGGGATTAGGTCCCCAGGAGGGCCGTAAACAATGAATGGAGGGGCTTGGAGTTCCAGCACCTGGAGGTCAGGCTAGGCCAGAAGGAGGTTTTGGGTGCTACAATGGTCCAGGCCTATCCCAATCTTCCAACACCCAACCCACAACTGTTTCACATGTTGGAAAATAGGTGAGAATTTTGTTTGTTTATTTGTTTGTTTGTGATTCATGCTTGAAGTCCAAGGAAGCAGAAAACATTAGGAATTCCACAGTCCACCATCATGCCAATCCCATGGTGAGTTCTCACACCAAAAGGCTCAGGTAACTAAATATAATGAGGAACCTTCTTTGGACTTTATCACATTAAATCCAGGGTAAGGAGACATCCTAGGCTGTTGCGGTTGTTTGTTTTAATCTGTGTAACCAGAATGTAGGATGAGTTGAGCATGGTGCAGTGTGTGGGTATCTCAGGCCGGAGGATTGCTCCAAGTTCAAGATCAGTCTGGTCTACAGAGAGGGCTGCATACACAATGTGAGACTTTGTCTCAAACAGCCAAATAAAACAAGAGATGGAACAAAATGATCTCACAGCGTCCAGGTGGCTCTTGCCACATAGACACAAAGCCCTGTGATCCAAGTTCGATTCCCCAGAACCCACTTGAAGGTGGAAGAAAAGACCAGGCACCACAGAGCTGTCCTCTGACCTCCACTCTCAGCTCTGGCACATATGTGCATATGGGCATGGGCAGAGGCATACATACTACTACTAATAATAATTAAAATAAAATTAAATATATAATCCTGTAAAGAAAGGGATATACAGTAGCTAAAGCAAAAAGTAATGCAAAAATATTAACAAATATTGAATCTGGAGCCAGGTGTGGTGGTGGCACATGCCTTTGATCCTAGCATTTGGGAGGAGAAAGCAGGTGGACCTCTGTGAGTTCAAGGCCAGCCTGATCTACAGAGCAAGTTCCAAGATAGCCAGGGCTACACAGAGAAATCCTGTCTCAAAAAAGAAAATAATAAATTAATTAAAATAAAATATTTATGCCAGGTGTGGTAGTACACATCTTTTATTGCTCTCAGGAAGTTGAGGCAAATGGGTCTTCGTGAGTTCCAAGCCAGCCAAGGTGAGACTCTGTCTCAAAAGGAGGTAGAGGGGCTGGAGAGATGGCTCAGAGGTTAAGAGCACTGACTGTTCTTCCAAAGGACCTGAGTTCGATTCCCAGCAAAACCACGTGGTGGCTCACAACCATCTATGATGAGGTCTGGTGCCCTCTTCTGCAAAACTGTATGCATAATAAATAAATAAAAAAAAAAAAAAAAAAAAAAAAAAAAAAAAAAAAAAAAAAAAAAAAAAAAAAAAAAAAAAAAAAAAAAAAAGGAGGTAGAGAGAGAAATATGATCAAAATATATAATGTTTACACATATGTATGTATAATAATGGAGCCCGTTACTATATATAACTAATACATGGTAATAAAATCCATAAAGGAGATGTTAAATTGCTGTGTCACTGCCCTGTCCCCTGTCTGTTCCTAATGTCTGAACCACTAGAGCATGGCTTGACGTTTTTCCATATGGGCCAGCAAAAGTTTTGTGCCTGCTCCTTGAAGCCACAGCGCACAATGGCCTGCATGAGCCCTGTGTATCCGTGGAGAACCCCTTGAACTCGGCTGGAAGGAACAAAGGGTCTCCAGGACGCATCCGAGTCACAGATGTTGAGTCATCTCAAGGGTCAGAATGCCAATTAGATATTGAACATGGCAGGGGGAGGGGGCAGGTTCCCAAACAGAGAGAGGATGAATGCCGCCGCCCCTGAGCCCCGGCTTAGGTCCTGCTGTTCTTTTATACGATGATTTGTGACAAATTTGTTTTGGTGCTGAAACACTATCCCCCTGGGTCTTAGAGTGATTTGAAGATTGACCAAAGAATTTTTTTTTCCCTTAAATAGTCTTTCCATAATCAAAACTAGATACAGAACTTTTACTTTACAAATGAATTAAAAAAAATTATTCAATATCCACAGGAGGATGAACTAACGGCGGCCAAATGTGTATAGAAAATTAAAAGGTATGTGTGGGGGGGAAGGATCTTGCACAATGTTTTTTAATGGATAGAAATCTGAAAGAATACAAGCTATCAAGTTTAACACATATTTTACATTTAGTTGAGCCAAATTTTCATTTTATGAGAAAAGGGTCTAAGTGTCAATCTCCTGATCCTACCAATAAGTGTGTGTGTGTGTGTGTGTGTGTGTGTGTGTGTGTGTGTGTGTGTGTGTGTGTGTAGTGTAGTGTGCATTGATATCCAGATAGTTCCACAGTTAATTATGAATTCATCATAAATCATTCCCTCGAGAGCCATGCCAGACCATAGGACGGATGGACCACAGCGGCATTTTGTTAACACAATTTCACTCGGCTCCTGAAATACTTTTTTTTCCCTCTTGAAACCTTCTACATGTGGTAAAAAGTAGAAGATCCCGTCAGCCTCCAGCCACTCATCCTGGAATGCCAATGGTACACTCTCAGAAAGGAAATTAAGACTGTGGAGACTTAAATCAGTCAGTGCTGGGGAGCAGTTACTTAGCTCTTTCTGACCCGCAGAGGTCAGGCCTGGCTATTTATGCTATCTGCTAATGCTTCGCTATTTTTCACCGCTTTGCCTGTTAACAATTCAGACCTGCAGCCCTTCCAGCCTTGGGGCCCTTGTACTAAGTAAGCACTAATTACTCCGGGAAACATCCGCTCCTGTTTTAAAATGGCGTTAGGATAAAAGCCAGGGTCTTGCTTCTCGGAGGCTAAAAAGAGCCCAGCCCCTAGCCGAGGTGAGAAATAACTCATTGGACTCTTAACTAGTAACTTGCAAATTGCTTACTAGTACTCCTAAAATGTTAGAAGGGAAGGAGAACCAGTCAGTACTCCCTTTAATTACAATATTAAAATGATTATCTCACATTTTCTTAAATTTGTCCTAAATATTTATTATTGCTGTTATTTGCTGAGTGGGAGGTTTCTTTAGTTTTGTTGTTTATTTTGTTTTGTTTTTTAAAGATTTATTTATTATGTATACAGTATACAGATGAGGGTGCCAGATGTCATCATAAATGGTTGTGAACCACCATGTGGTTGCTAGGAACTGAACTCAGGACCTCTGGAAGAACAAGTCAGTGCTCTTTTTTTTTTTTTTTTTTTTTTCACAAATCCACTTTTATTTATTTACTTTTCATTAGTTTAAATCCGGGAAGGGTACAGTATCACACGAATTCTGTGTCCAATAGCCTTTGCTGGAAGGTTGCTTCGGAATTTGGCACGAACCATGCCGCTGTTTCCATGGGCCCAAGTTACTTTTCCCCAGATGACTCTGGTTTTGTTTGGTTTGCCTCCAGGTGTCACGGTGTTGTTTTTTGCTTTATACACATAAGCACATCTCTTGCCCAAGTAGAATTCAGTTTCATCTCGGGCATAAACACCTTCAATTTTAAGAAGAGCTGTGTGCTCCCTCTGGTTCCGGAGACCTCGCTTATAGTCAGCAAAAGTGGCTTTGCACCACAGCCTTCCAGACATGTTTGTCTTTTAGAAGTCCTGTTCCCAGCAGGCCTCCACCGGACCAAAGATGGCGGAAAGAGCAAGTCAGTGCTCTTAACCTCTGAACCATCTCTCCAGCCCGGTTGTTTGGTTTTTTAAGACAGTTTCTCTGTGTAGTCCTGGCTGTCCTGGAATTTGTTCTGTAGACAAGGCTGGCCTCCAACTCAGATCAGCTTGCTTCTGCCTCCCAAGAGCTGGGATTAATTTTGTTTTCTATTTATTTCTATTTTATGTACATTGGTATTTTGCCATGGATGTAGGTCTTCTGGAACTGGAATTACAGACAGTTGTGAGCTGCCATGTGGGTGCTGGGAATTGAACCTGGATCCTCTGGAAGAGCAGTCAGTGGTCTTAACAACTGAGTCATCTCTCCAGCCAGGCCCTAATTTTTGTTTTTGAGACAGGGTCTGAACCAGCCCTGGCTAGTCTGTAACACATAGAGATTCTCCTGCCTCTGCTTCCCAATCATCAAGACTAAAGTGCGAAACCACAGCCTGACTGTATAGGGGTTTTGTGTGTGTGTGTGTGTGTGTGTGTGTGTGTGTGTAGCCCTAAATGGCCTAGAACTCACTAGATAGACAAAACTTTGTTCATACAAGCAGAGCTGGGGTTACAAGTGTGCACCTCCACTCTTGGCTTGAAAAGAGGGTGGGGTGGGGTGGGGGGTTGTACCCAGGCCCTCACACACGCTCAGGAAGAGTTTCACTGCCAAGCTAATGTCTTCAGTCGTGTTAAAAAGATTAGCAAAACCAAGAATATTAGATGAAAATTTCCTCCTTCCTCCTCTATACAGATTTTGAACATGAATGTCAATTTTGTGTCAGATCCTGAGTCCAATGTTGAGATGGATGAGTAAACCAGGCAGCAGATCCTCTGAATGTTGAACTTTGAATTGTCAGCTCTAAGAATGTTTGGTCTGGGCTATGGAGATGGCTCGCTAGGTGAAGGCATTTGCTTCCAAGTCTGATGACCTGTGTTTGATGCCTAGGATCTGAATGGAAGCAGAGAACTGACTCTAGACATTGTTTTTGACCTCTACACACACACACACACACACACACACACACACACACACACACACAAACGATGTAGGATGTCTTTCTGTATGCTGTGAATACCCTTGGTAAACAAAGGAACTGTCTTACGCACACACAAATGTAACCAAAACTTAAAAGAGAAAAGATTGTGTTTGTTAAGGGAAAAATAGAAGACAAAGATGTTCACGTTTTGTCCAAGAGAGAGATGAACACAAAGAAATTTTTCTCAGAATGTATTTGAGACATTTAAAAATATTTAGGGTGGGGGTGGAGTGTAGGCCACTTTGTGGGGTCCTTTGTCTAGCATGCATGAGTGCCTGAATTTGATCGCTGGTACTACACAAATGCAGGCATGGTGCTTCAGGTCTGCAATCCCACCGGATGGTGAGGCAAGAGAGTGAGGAAAGACAAGGCCATCCTCAGCTACATAGCAAATTCAAGGACAGCTTCAATTTGCCTCAACAAAACAAAACAGCTCATTTTTAACTTGTTATGCTGCTTTATTCTATCATGATTTTATTTAGACTCATCTAGTTCCCACTTTGCATTATTTTAGCAAGAGTGAACTTACTTTCAATTCCTTCTAGGCAGTGTAAATTGTCAGAATTGAAAAATATGTAGACTTAAATATTACGTATATTTCAAGATATTATTGCATGGTGTAGTTTTAATAATTTTCATTAAGACACATTTTCTAAGATGTATTTTTATTTTATTTTGTGTGTCTCTGTGTGTGTGTATGACACAGAGCCGAGAGAGAGTCTCAGATCCCTGGTGCCAGTGTTACTGAGGATTGTGAGCCGACATATAGGTGCTGTGAACCAAATCTAGGTCCTCTGCAAGAACAGCAATCTGAGCCATCTGGTCAACCTGTTTGTTTTGAGACAGGGTCTCATGTAGCCCAGGCTGGCCTCAAACTCACTATGTAACCAAGGACTCATGATCCTTTCTTTTATCTCCTTGCTTTTATCAAGATCTGGGATTACCTGAAGCACTGCCTTGGCGGGCTTGGAAATTCAAGTGCTGTGGCTTTTTGGGTTTTGTTGTTACTTGAACATTCTTGCTATATATTCTTTTCTGGCCTCAAATTCACAGCAATCCTCCTGCCTTGGCCCCCGAGTGCTAGGATTACAGGTATGTGCCACCACACCCTAGTTTTGCCTTGTATTAAAATGGGAGGGCTGGGGCTAGAGAGATGGCCCAGCAGGTAAGAACACTGACTGCTCTTCCAAAGGACCTGGGTTTGTATCCCAGCACCACACAGCAGCTCACAGTCATCTGTGACTTCAGTTCCATGAGATTTGATTCCAACTCCTGGCCTCTGATGACACCAGATACACATGGTACACAGACAGACAGACATGCAGGCAAACTACCATACATATAAAATAATAATAATTTTGGGAGGAGGGCTTCAAGACAGGGTTGCTCTGTGTAGCCTTGGCTGTCCTGGATCTCTCTCTGTAGACCAGGTTGGCAACTCACAGAGATCCTCCTGTCTCTGCCTCGGGAGTACTGGGATTAAAGGTGTGTGCCACTACCACCTCACAAGAATAAAAATTTTTAAATAGAGAGTCAGAGAGAAAAGCTAACCAGGAGTGATGTTGCCTGTTTGTGATACCAGTGTAAGGATTCCTGGCATGTCACATGGTAAACCCAACATGGCACCAGCTGAACATGCATACGGAAGGCACGTCCCTAGGCATGGCTATGTAAATCTGTGCTCATCCATTCTCTCTTTTTTAAAAATTATTTATTTATTATATATACAGTGTTCTGCCTGCATATCAGAAGAGGGTACCAGATCTCATCCTAGGTGGTTGTAAGCCACCGTGTAGGTGCTGGGAATTGAACTCAAGGCCTCTGGAAGAGCAGCCAATATTTTTAACCTCAGAGCCATCTCTGCAGCCCTTACCCATTCTCTTAAAAGAAGCTGCCATATAAAAGTCAGTCTCTCTTTTTCTTCTGCTTCTCTGCCTTGTATTCACCCAGCAACTCTCCTGAATAAACTGTGGTGTGGTGCTGGTAGTGTGTGTCTGCTCTCACGAGTGAAACCAAAACCCAGCACTTGGGAGCTCGAGGCAGGAGAGAGAGAGATTAGGAATATGAGAACAGCCTTGGCTACATGGCCAGTTTGAGATTAGCATGAGTGGCTCCATGAAACTGTGACTCCAAGACCAAAACAATAGATGACTGGGTTTCTTACCAACATGTTTTTGCCACCACCAAAGGTCAAATCCAGGACCTCATACACTCTACCACTGATCTACATCTTCAAAGGTACCAACCTTGCTTCTGACAAGAAACAGCACAGGGTGTCCTGTCTGCTTAGACATTCAGGAGCATCTTCAATCTCTACTTGCTGGGTTCTGGAGACACACACTACTCCAGCAACCAGACGTGCCTTGAGAATTAAAATGCCTTCATCCACAACCACCTTTGAGACCCTCTGGTCCAGAGTGAAGCCTCGGCTCTTAAGTGGTCTGGGTTCCCACCCTGACTGGCCCTGCCAGCTAGGGAACCTATGGCTTCTCCTTACTATGCCTAAACTCTCCCATCTGTAATACAAGAACAGAGATTATCTTCTGGGAGTTTTCACTGATTGTTGGCTGGTTTTTGAGACAAGGTTCTTCTACATATCCCAGGTTGGACACCAGCTCACAATTCTCCTGCCTCTACTTCTCAAGTGCTGGTAGGCTTCCTAAACTTTCTATGAAGACAAAAGGAGCTGGTATTGTCCTCAGGCCAACATGGAAACACTGTGTGCAGGACAAATATGACTGTTGTCTCTCAATGTCCCCAAATGTCTGGGACGTCTTCACAGTCCACCACTGTTTGCCAACACAAATGAATACCCACATCATACACACTCACATGCCACACTAACTCAGACTGTGAGAGGCAGCTCTCATGATCCGCTTCAGAGTAATAAAAGGAATGTCTCAGAGTAGTGAAGGGATAAGAAACATTTTTTAAAGATTTATTAATTTATTATGTATACAGTATACGGAAGAGGGCACCAGATGTCATCATAGATAGTTGTGAGCCACCATGTGGTTGCTGGGAATTGAACTCAGGACCTCTGGAAGAACAGTCAGTGCTCTTAACCTCTGAGCCATCTCTCCAGCCCCCATCAGCAACATTTTTATCAGGGTTGGAGAGATGGCTCAGCAGTGAAGAGCACTGACTGTTCTTCCAGAGGACCTGAGTTCAATTCCCAGAATCCACATGGCAGCTAACAACTGTCTGTAATTCCAAGATCTGACACCCTTATACAGTTATACATGCAGGCAAAACAATTCACACAAAATAAAAATAAATATTTAAAAAAGAAACATTTTTATCTGGAATAATTAATAATAAATCTCTAACTGACTGGTAAAATAAGGAAACACACAAGTCTTCTGATAGTAACTTTCTCTTTTACTTCTTGAGAATGGTCTCATACTGCTGCATTCTATACATACAACTACATATGTCACTTTACATACATATGGCCATACATCTCTATACAGTTACATCTATTTTCACATGTCTTCACATCTTTCTTTTACATACATTTCTCTTCTACAACTCCTTTTATACAGTTTCATCTTCCTTGCCTCTACACAGTTACAAATCTCCATACAGCCATGAATGTTCATCTCATATACATCATTTAACATTTTACATTTTTCTTACACATTATCAGACAGCTCTGTGCATAGTTCCTATATGTAGCAATAACTCTTTCACATAGCTTTATCTCTCTCACACACATATGCTTTTCTACATCATTCATTCACTCTTGGCTCATTCAGTAACATTTTACATTGTTCCTATACATTCTCATACAACTCTTTACACAGTTCCTATATGTAGCAGCAGCACTTTCTCAGGGCTTTCTCTCTCATATTCTCATTCACACACATATGCTTCTACATCATTCACTCACTCTTTGCTAACTCGCTCTCTCATTCATTCTCTCACATATCTCTCATGCTCTCTTTAGGCTTCTTCTTCATCTCTCACTCAGCACACACACTCACACTCTGCATGGCTCCATCCCTACCTTGCTGCTGCTCTTACACACTCTCATTCATACACACTCCTCCTTCTCTCTTTCCTCCAACATTGCTGCTATTTCCTGCATCCTTAGCCAAACTCTGAACAGATATATGTAACATTTTCAGGCCCCAACCCATTTTCATAACACATGAGGTCATGCAGCTTTTCTCAGGCTAGTAAGGTCACAAAGACTGGCCAGTGTAAATGCTTGGTCTTGCCCGTAACTTTTTCCCAGACAGAATGACATTGAAATTCAGGACATAACAATAACCAATAACAGTAGCAAGTTGAACCTTGAGTGATCAGGGTACATGCAGAAAGTCAACTATTGCAAGGCGGTATGTCTCAAAACATCCTGGCCTTGATTTAGCAATAAACAACATCTGGGAATTAGTCTTTGTGTATTTTCTACAGGAGCAATTTAGTCTATCTGAATTTGTTTTGAAGTCTAAAATTAACTGTCTTTGAGACTGAATGCTGTTACTTTCCTGTGTCAGTTAAGAAGAATATGCTAGTATTATTTCTATACATCAGAAAAGGACTACCCACAACTATAAGTATATTATACCCAAAAATGTAAAACACACTACCATTGTGCTGTGGAAAGACCCCCACATCTGTTCTCATTAGGGAGGCATGTCAGTGGCACCCAAGAAAGTTATAAACACCTGGTCACCCCACAAGCTTTGCCTAGTGAAATGACTCTGGAGGCTTCCCCATGGACTTTGCCTAGTGAGGATCCCCAACACAGAGTTATTCATCCAGCAGGACAACCTGGAAAATTCTGGTTTGTCATCTGCTGTCTACTCTCATGGCCTTTGGCACCACACACACTATACACATACACTACAACACAAACACACACACTTTGCCCAGAACAAACCACACTCCTTTGTATGGCCAGCTGACCATCTGACCCACATTTGGCCTTTGAAGAAATTAGACATCATGTCACTGTGGCTTGGATTTTGAATCATCTTTTGTTTACTTAAGTTTTTTTCTTTCTATATATGTGGCTTCTTAATTTTTTAACTTTTAGACTATTCTTATCAATGCTTCCCATACAGAAAGACACAAATCTTTTCTTTGAGTTTCTGAATGGTCTATCAAATATTTCTATATGCTTTCCATTTTATTTGTAATTATATATTGTATATTTCTTTAAAAAAAAAAAACTTTATTTATTTGCCTTGGTGTTTGCCTGGAACTGGGAACTGGGACTACAGACAGTTGTGAGATGCCATGTGGGTGCTGGGAATTGAACCCTGGTCCTCTGGAAGAGCAGTCAGTGCGCCTAACCTCTGAGTCATCTCTCCAGTCCCTATATAGTATATATTTCATTATATTTATACAGTATTGATACAATTAAGATAGAATTTTGTTGTATATACTTGTATAAATGTATAACATATTATTGCATATATTCTAGTTAGTATATAATAAAAACTCAGTGCCAGATATTAGGGAAAAGCTGGAATATCAGAGAGAGGAAACAGACCACAGTCAATTCTCATCCAGACAACTTCTTAGGCCAAACAAGGTAAGCACTATCTTCAAGGGTCCTCAGACTGACTGGTGGCTTCTATGAAATGAATGAATCTCTGCCTTCTCCTACCTTAAATATCTTCCCTGCCCAGCTGTTTTATTTCTGGGTTTAATTCTGCATCATAATCTTAGAGTTAGGATTAAAGTTGTGAGCTAATACTACTTGGCTGTTAGACCTTGAACTCACAGAAATACAGAAAGATCTCTGTCTCTTGAGTGATAGGATTAAAGGTGTGGGTCACCACTCTCTAACCTTCATGGCTTGACTGTAGGTGATTCTGTTCTCTGATATTCCAGGCTAATTTTATTAAATATACAATATATCACCACACCATATTGTGTGTTTGTATTATGCATATATATGTGATTACATAAATATAATTATATATTTCAATATGTATATTAAGAATCAAAAATCAAAATGAACCATGGACTGTTTTGTTTGAAACAAGGTTTCCCTAGGAGGTTCAGGCTGTCTTTGAGCTTACAATCTCTGTGCCTCAGCCTCCCAAGTGTTAAAATAGCATTTATCACTATGTCTGGTCATCAGGTAAAATTAGCAGCCACCCAATAGCGCATACAACAATGTCTGGAGACATTTGCACCTTCACAGGTAAGGACAATGCTATTAACTTCACAATGCTTCAAATCCCCCCCCCTTGCTCTGAGACCAGCCCCACCACAAAGACTTACATGACTCACATGTCAAGGACCTATAGTTCAATCTGTAGAATGTAGGCCTGGCATAATGACTCCCTGGGCCCCACCCCAACACTGCATAAACAGTGAAGGACACCAGAGGTGGAAACAGAAAAAAGAACCAAAAATTCATAAGTTCAAGCTTATCCTCAACTACAAAAGTGAGTCTGAGGCCAGCCTGGGTGACTTGAGTCCATAATTAAAAAAAAAAAAAAAAATTTAAATTCGTGCTTGCATTCCACACAGCATCTTTTAAAAGTTATCTTTTCTCAGTGTCTTTAAATGGCAGGGGTGAAGGGTGGCTGCCACAGCTCACATGTGGAGGTCAAAGGGCATCCTGCTATATAGTTGGTTCTCTCCTCCGAGCCTCCCGTGAACTCTGAAGATCTGACTCCGGTGGTCTGGCTGGAGGCAGGTGCCTGCTGAATCATCCTGCCAGCCCAATGATAGACTTTATGATGTCTTAGGTACTTCTCTGTGGCTGTGATAAAACACCATGGCCAAGGGAACTTAGCAAAGCAGGGTTCAAGGTTCCAGAACCGACAAGAATGCTTGATAGAGGTAGGCATGGTGGTACACACCTTTATCCAGCACTTCAGAGAAGGATGCAAATGAGTCTCTGTGAGTTCAAGGCCAGCCTGGTCTACAGAGTGAGTGCTAGGACAGTGAGAGGTATGTAGTGAGACCATGTCTCTGGCGGAGGAAAATAGTGCACCCAGCAGAAGTAGCAGTCAGCAGGCTGGGGCTGCATCTGGGCTGAAGCTGAGGGTTTATTGGACTGAAAGCAGGGAACCACGATTAGCAGACTCCAAATGATTGGAATTTTTATTTTTTTTAAAAAAATTAACTTTTTATTTTTATTTTATGTGTATGGGCATTTTACCTGCATGTAGTGTGTACATGGTATGAAAGCCAGAAAAGGGTGTCAGATCCCCTGGAATTGAACTCAGGTCCCCTCGAAAGCAGCAAGCACTTTAATCTACCAAGTCATTTCTCCAGTCTCCTCTTCTAATTTCTTGCAGCCTCAGCATAAGTACTCTGCAGGCCATGAGATTAGTAAAATATGCAAAGAAGGCCCTAGATCTGTGGCTCAGTGGGTAGAGTGCACCCTTAACGTGCAAAAGGCCCTGGGTTTAATCCCCAGCACCACAGAAACTAGGCATTGGTAGAGGTCGGAAAATCAAGAGTTCAAGATTATCCTCCACTACACAGTGACTTAGAGGTCAGCATGAGCCACATGAGATCTTGTCTCAAGGAGGGGGTTGAGGGGATGTGAGTCTGGGATAGAAGGAGGGCCACTGCAGCCTAAGACCACCTACATAGTTTTTAATCAAATGAAAATAAACTTCGATCCTGTGGGAAGCACTGAGGATGGGGTAGGTTCTGGGTCCCTCTCAGCTGAACATATATAATTAAGCATTGTTAGCCAGGAATAAAAATTAAGCTAGGTTTCCGTTAATATCTAAGTGCAGTTCACTAGCCTGTCCCAAACCTTAGGCAACATGGCAGCTTCCTGATGCTGGAGTGTACCTCCAAGCCAGCAACGGTTCCCATTTCTGGAATCTTCATTCTGTACATTTCTATGGCTTTAAACAAGTTAGTCCTTTGTTGCTGTTTTTTGTTGTGTGTGTGTGTGTGTGTGTGTGACATACTGCTCACTGGATTCTCAAGAAAAGCTAAGAATGCCATCTAGGCTTTGCATCACCTTTGTCTTTTCCTCTGGGATTGGCTTAAAATCCAGTCAGTCTGAGGTGGAGCTGGGAAGTGAGTCTTCATTAGTTTCTGCACTTGTAAAAGAAACAGTCTCTGAGGGGCAGGAAGAAAATAAATACTGTTTGCTGGGTTTCCTTGCTGGTGATGTAATTTACATAGCAGCAAAATTACAGCCTAGACATCTAAGTAGCAATTAAAATGCTGGCGAGCAAAACAAATTTTGCTTTTCATTAAACACCAGTACAAGAGTGGAAAATGCTCACAGGATCCAGGGTTTACTCAATCTCATCTGCCTAGAGGGTGAAAAATCCCACACATTCAACAGCCTTCAGATGGAAATAGAGATGTCTTCTTTTTTTTTTTTTTAAACTTTATTTATTTATTATTTATTTATTTATTTGCGTTGGTGTTTGCCTGGAACTGGAACTACAGACAGTTGTTAGCTGCCATGTGGGTGCTGGGAATCGAACCCGGGTCCTCTGGAAGAACAGCCAGTGCTCCTAACCGCTGAGCCATCTCTCCAGCCCCCAGAGATGTCTTCTTACACACCATAAATTCAATTCCGAAAGCCCCAAAGTGGGAGACAGATATGAAAGAATCCCGAAGCTCACAGGAAGAAGGTAGATATAGACTTTCCAAGTACGGCGGACATGCTGTTCAGTCCAAGGAAACCTAGGTTTAGTCAAGTCAGGAAGTTCTATTTAGTTCTGGAAGACAAGCTTGTTCTTAATGAGCTCCATGATTTTGATCACATCTCATTTGCTTCCACAGCTTTTGCTTGTTTTCTTTTTCATTTCTTTAAGATATTTTTCTACTCTTTTTTATTTTTTAATATTTATTTTTATTTTATGTAAATTGGTATTTTTGCCTCCATGTATAACTGTGTAAGAGTGTCAGATCTTGGAATTACAGACAGTTGTTAGCTGCCATGTGGGTGCTGGGAATCAAACTCAGGTCTTCTGGAAGAACAGCCAGTGTTCTTAACCTCTGTGCCATCTCTCCAGTCCCCCTCTGCCAGCTTTTTATGGAATAAACCAACAGAGCTTTTCATCAAAATTGTCACATCCCCTAGGTCAACATATCATTTAAGTGATATGGTTGTAGTGGTGTATTCAGGATGCAGAGGAAGTGGATCTCCATGAGTTCAAGGCCAGCCTGTTCTACAGAGTGAATTTCAGAACAGTCAGGGATACACAGAGAAAATCTGTCTAGAAAAACCAAAGAAGGAGGAGGAGGAGAGGAAGACTCCAGGTCTTGCCAAACACTCCTTATGGAATGCAGGCACTCTAGACCCCTCCGGTTTTCACTACCCAACCCTTCCAAGCCTCTAACACAATCTCCTCACAGCTGCTACTTGTACTTCAAACTGAAGATGATGAGAAGCAAGCCCTGGTGATTGCCAGTCACACTGGGCTGTCGCCCAGAGCTGTTCTAACAATCTACCACAGACTGTTTGGCTCAGAACACCAGCGTTTGTTCTCACATAAACCTAGCTCTGAGGGCAAAACTAGGCAAAACTTCTTGCTTAGTCCATCTCTTGCTGGCTCCAGACAACCTTGGTCTGGGACTGTGACTCAGTGGCTTCTTCTCCAGGCTCTGTCCCTTCCTTCCTCTTACAGGTTTGATTATCAGTGGACAGGCTCATCTCATTCTAAGACTTCTGCACTTTATCACAGGTGCTACATCCTTCAAACCAGCCCCCTGCTCAGCCAGGTGGGGATGGGGATCCAGCCATATCCTAGGAGAGCCATGCTCCCTACATTGCTCCCCAGTGTTGGAGCCCCAGAGGGTCTGTCTGAGTCCTCAGGCTACAGCTGGAATTAGTCCACAGCTCCTGTGCCTAAAATGGGCCTGGGAAGAGATTTGCTCTATAGTTGATGGGTCCACAACAACCCAGCTCAGGATCTCAGTCTGCTGCTGCTGGTGGTATGTGTCTGTGTATGTGTTCATGTGTCTGTCTGTGTCTGTCTGTCCATGTGCGTGTGTGTGTGTGTGTGTGTGTGTGTGTGTGTGTGTGTGTGTGTGTGTGTGTGTGTTTGCTCACCTGTACACCAGCATGGCAGTACGGAGGCCCAGAGGCTGCTGGTGGGGAATTCCTTTAAGGGTCTCCACTTTATTGCTTTTTGACACAGGGTATCTCCCGGGCTGAACTGGCTGGCAAGAAGGATCCATCTAAACTCCAAGCCTCCAGCACAGGGTTACAGGTTACTCTCATGTTTAGCTTTGCCTTTTGTAGGTGCTGAGCCACCAAACAGAAGTCCTTACACTTCATCAAAAAGTATTCTACCTGCAGAATCGTTTCCTCACTCTGTTCTTGAGACAGGCTCTCATATAGCCAAGGCTGGCCTCCAACTCCCTGTGTAGCTGAGACTATCCTTGAACTCCTGATGCTGTTTTATACAAAAGAAGCACTTTGAGCAAGCACACCAGCAGTGGTGCTATCTATTGCCCTTCTCAACCTCCCATTCTCCTTCTGTTATCAAAAATCTCACAATTTCACTTGACTAAGGGAAGTAGCCTGAGGGAGGCCTTCTCCAAGATACAGAGGTCCAGCTGGATGCATACCTGAAATTCTAGTCCTTAGAGGTCAGCAGGAGAATCTTGAGTCCCAAGCTAGCCGAGGCTACTTCACAAGGCATTGTCTCCAAAATAAATAAATAAAAATTTTTTAAAAAAGGTAAGAACTAGACACCTTCCACAATTCCCTTCTCCTTTGGAAGTGATGGCTTCTTCCATTGTGGGTGGTGTGTGGTGTAGACCGTAGAGATAGTGACTCATCTTTGAAATGGAGGAATGAGACCAGAGCACGTTCTGTTTATTTCTCTTCATTCTCTTTACAAAGAAGTGGGGAGGGGTTATTGCAGGCATGGCTAGGTGATTGAGAGTTCTTACTGCTCTTCCTGGGTTTGCTTCTCAGTACCCACACAGGGGCTTCCAACCAATTATAACTAAACCTTGAGGGTATCAGATTTTGTTCCCCTCTGTGGGCACCTCCACACAGATGGTGCAAGTACACACACACACACACACACACACACACACACACACACACACACTACTCTAAAAAATAAACAAACAAAAACAAGCCAGGAAGATAATATGGCTCCGAATCATTGCGCATTAATCGTTAGCTACTTTTCATTTATTTATTTATTTATTTATTTATTTATTTATTTGTTTTAATTTTGTGTGCACTGGTGTTTTGCCTGCATGTATGCCTGTGTGAGGGTGTCAGATCCTCTGGAACTGGAGTCACAGACAGTTGTGAGCAGCCATGTGGGTGCTTCGGATTAAACCTGTGTCCTCTGGGAGGGCAGTCAGTGCTCTTAACCACTGAGCCATCTCTCTAGCCTCCTTTTTTTTTTTTTTTTTTTAAGAATTATTTATTTATTATGTATACAGTATACAGCAGAGGGTATCAGATGTCATCATAAATGGTTGTGAGCCACCATGTGGTTGCTGAGAAGAACAGTCAGTGCTCTTAACCTCTGATCCATCTCTCCAGTGTCCTTTTTTTTTTTTAAACATTTTTAGACTGTGTTTTGTCTATGAGCACACTATTCCCGCAGCGCACATATGGATGGCAGAGTGTAACTTTTAGGTGTCAGGGTGTCAGTTCCCTCCATCCACCCTCTGGGTCAGTGAGCCAGCTCACGTGTACAAGTGTGATGATGCCTGGCAGCTGACACCTTTATTCCCAGGACAGGGTTCATCTCCTTTTAATAGGGGGAGAAGAACTGAGGAAGAATTCTGTCACAAAAGAAGCTGCTGTAACTATGTCACCTACTGGGAAGCACTTTTCCTAGAGAATTTGGATTTATGCTTTTATCATCATTAGCTCCAATGTCTCAGCAGTCTGCACCGGGGAGCAATTGTGCCAGAAATGTTGCTGCAATAAAGACCGTCACCTTCCAGCAGGGCACCCCATGCATCATCTGGGTCATTCAGGCCTGGAACGTGAGCAGGCTGTGTAGCAGCATGTCCAGGGACTTTGGGAGTGACCCGAAATCACTCAGCTCCATCAGGAAAGGAATCATGAAATAAACCAGTGGCCAGCCTTGTTCTCCTCCCCAACTGCCATTTCTCAGTTCTTCCTGCTTATCAAATTTGGAAGGATCTGAAAGAACCCGTTACCACCTGCAGACCCTAGAGTCCTTTTGCTAGAGATTGTTCTAGAAGCAAGTTTGCAACCCAGTTATGATTACAAAAACAGAAAAAGAAGCCTAAGAAACTTGGGGGTGGAGAGATATTTGGAGGTTTAGCATTGCTTTCTCCAGGCACCTACATGCTATCTCACAACCGTTGATAACTCCAGTGCCAAGGAACCTCATGTTCTCTTTTAAACTCCAAAAACATCAGGAATGCATGTGGTACTTTCATACACATTAAAAAAAAATGCATCTTAAAAAAAAAAAAGACAATTTCTCACCCCATGGAAAAGGCGAATGTTCAAGACAGATTTCCTTCTACTGATCTGGACATTACTGTGGAGATGCTAGGAGCATATTTAGGATAAAAGCCTGGGTTCTGGGACCCTCAAAAGGCTAGGCTGAGTCATAGTCACTTGCCCCCAATACTCTAATGGAAGAAATGGCTCTTAGTCAAAGACAGAGATGGAGAGTGCTGGTTTTTCAGTGGTATTGGGTATGTTCTGATGCCACCTTTGAGTGACCTTTAGGTTTCTATTAGCTCAAGTAAATAGTGGCATAGGATGCATAGGACCCTCCTGTTGGTTCTCACATCTGAGAAGACCCCAATAGAAAGATAAGCATGGTGCCACTCTATCCCAGATTCCCCAACGGGGAATGAGGTAGAATTGCCTTTGACGGTTTGTTTATTTGTGTCTGTTGGATGGAGTGCAGCATGTAGGGGAGAGAGAGAGAGACAGACAGAGAGACAGAGAGTCCGAAGGTAGCCTTGGCTATCATTCTTCAGGAGGCTGTCTCACTTGGTGGTATAGTTATATATTTGAATGTGTGCCCCACAATGAGCTGGTGCCCTCTGAAACCATGAGACAAAATGAATTCTCCAGCTTCATCAATTCTGCCGATTATTTCCATGACAGGGGTGAGAAAAACAGCTAACTTTTTTTTTTAATTATTGGCTAGGTGTGGTGGTGCACACCTTTTTTTAAAAGAATATTTTTATTTTAATTTTATGTGAATTGGTGTTTTGCCTGCATGTATAACTGTGTAAGGATATCAGATCTTGGAATTACAGACAGTTGTGAGCTGCCATGTCGGATGCTGGGAATCGAACTCAGGTCCTCTGGAAGAACAGTCAGTGCTCTTAACTGCTGAGCCATCTCTCCAGCCCAAGCAGCTAACTTTTCATTTTTATTTTTATTTATGTGTGTCTGTATGTACACCACACATATGCATGCAAACACCTGAG
This sequence comes from Sigmodon hispidus, assembly GCA_004025045.1. NCBI lineage: Eukaryota > Metazoa > Chordata > Mammalia > Rodentia > Cricetidae > Sigmodon > Sigmodon hispidus. The sequence goes on along the minus strand of PVIH01004899.1, from coordinate 10,925 downwards.
GGGGCCAGAAGAGGGAGATGTAAGCTGCCCAACAGGGGTGACGGGCCCCAGATTGGATTTCTTGGAGCCTTGTCTCTCCAGCTCTGAAAAGTAACTGGGTTAACCTGAGATTCCCCCTTAAAGCTTCTGTCTCCATCTACCGTCACTTTGTAGATTTGGAGCAAACTGTTCAGCCCCTAAGACTCACCAATTTCTTCAGCTGGCTTTGGCATGGTTCCCTCCTTCCCCCATCCCAACTCAGGTCCAAACTTGACAGCAAGAGTCTCGATCTTGTGAGCTAACTCACTAGCTGGCTAAATTTCCATAGTTAAATTCTTTCACCCGACCTTTTGGGTTTGCTTTATCCTGGGAGAGAATTGGAGTCAGGCTGAGCTCAGGAGTTAAATGTACTGAAAGGACCCTCTGTGGAGGTAACCTTTGTGGAGATACCCACCCGGCTGGAGGACAGATCGGAAGCTGCCTTCATGTTATCAGCAATTTATTCTTGTGATTTCACAGCCACACGTATGTGGTCCTTTCTTTTCTTTCTTTCTTTTTTTTTTTTTTTTTTTTTTTTTTTGGTGATTGGTCTAATTCCTCGATTTTTGAAGATTGAGCCAGAAAATCTGTAGCCAATCAAAGTTTTGTGACCTCACTGGGTGACTTTTACACACTACTGGTTGAAATAGGACCCCCTTTATCAGAGGACTGTGTTGGAGAACGTGTTCAGATCTGCAAAAGCCCACAGATGAGACTCAGGAAGACTCAGCAGAGGGCTGAACAGAAGATGTTCCCAGGAAAACTTTCTCTCCCCAAAGATATACCTTTCAGATCTCACAGGAGCCCTCCAGTCATTCCCTGGGGTCCGAAGGCCAATGGAAAGGTTTCCCTCAGTTGATGTGGAATAAGTATGAATATGTTTAAAAAAAAAAAAAAGAAAGAAAGAAAGAAAGGAAGGAAGAAAAAGAAAGCATTCTGTCCTTCAGGAAACCCAGAAGAATGAAAAAATCTAGAATTGCAATTGTCAAGTTCTAGGCCCCTCTGACAAAGACTATGCTGATGAAACCTGAAAGCCTAAAACAAAAAAAAATAGAAGCAAAAAATATTCCTGTCCTAGGCTAGCCCAGATGTCACAGGCTGGCCTACACCATCCTTCCCTGCCAGGCCATGTCAGGGCCAGGAGTCAGGCCATTTTCACAGCACCCACCAGCAGTTCTTCCCTGTCTCTAATGCCTTTAGGTCCCGTGTCGCACCACCACCACTCCCGCCTGCTCCCCGCCCCCAGTGAATCCTTTCTATCAGAGACAGCCTGCAGCCCCAGTGTGCATTAGCTGTGGCTTTACCCTGGTGACTTCTTGTAACTTTACTAGACAGTTTGGAAAAACAAACAGTTCTATTCCGACCTTTCCGATTTCTTAGGCATCCGTGCTCCTCCCGACGGGCATTTGTCAGAACCATATTACGGAACTTGCGATTGCTAAGCAATAGCCCTATGTTGTTGAGTTCCTATTATCTGTTTCTGCTTCCCCAAACTTTACTGATGACTGACGGCAATTATATAAATGGTCTTTGTTTGGGTTTATCTGATCCAGGGGTTTAATCCCAGCCTTCCTGGCAAGCATCCGTTTGGCTACGTGGGGATGCTAGCAATCTTCCTGGCAGTGGTTGAGCCCCCCGCTGTGATCTATTTACTCCTGTGAGCCACGAAGTGTGATTGAAAGGTGCTGCATTTAAAATTTCATTTTTAAAAGCGCGCAATTATTTAGAAACTGTGTGTGTGGAGGCCAGAGGACAACGTTTGGAAGTTTGTTTCATCCACTCTGAGTGGGTTCCTGGAATGAACACACGTCATCAAAATAGCGCCTTTACCCACTGAGCCATCTGACCAGCCCAAGTCACTTTATGTTAAGAAAAAAAAAAATCATACGTGATATATACCTACATATATGTGTGTGTTTGTTTATGTGCAAGGAAAGAGTGCCCTCCAGTTAATACATAATACGTTGTGGGTAATATAGAAGTTTTATGTAAGTGTGAGGGGTCCTAAATATTCATGTCTATAATCCCATTCAAAACACTTCATTGCTATGTAAGCGATCGCTTTATAAAAATTTGGGAAGGAGCCACAGAAGAAAGGAAATAAAAGCCACTTCTTAGGCAGGAATCTCTGATGTGGGCAAGGTCCTGGGACCCGTGGGGGAGGGGTAAGCCCTTCCTGCCCTTTTCAGTGGCCAGTAATAATCACTGTAACCTTGTGCCCCAGGTGTAGCTGTTTTCTACATTTGTTGTGTCCATGATCACACCCGCTTCCAAATGGCACTTTAGGAAAAGCCAAAGTATGTTTTAAAGAAGGGGAGGAAGAAAAATGAAGATAGTTGACAAAATTTCACGTGTGTTTTACCGGCCTCTCCTCCTCCCTCCCTTTTGTAAAGATTTATTTGTTTGTTATGGGCACCAGATGTCATCATAGATGGCTGTGAGCCACCATGTGATTGCTGGGAATTGAACTCAGGACCCCTGGAAGAACAGTCAGTGCTCTTAACCTCTCAGTCATCATCTCTCCAGCCCCCTCTTTCTTTTCTTTTCTTTTAACCTTTTTTATTATTATTTTTATATGAATTGGTGTTTTGCCTGCATGTATAACTGTGAGGGAATTACAGACAGCTGTGAGCTGCCATGTGGATGCTGGAAATCGAACTCAGGTCCTCCGGAAGAACAGTCAGTACTCTTAACCACTGAGCCATCTCTCCAGCCCCCCCCCCCCCCCCCCCCCCCCCCCCCCCCCCCCCCCCCCCCCCCCCCCCCCCCCCCCCCCCCCCCCCCCGCTCCTTTCTATACCCCACCTTCCCCAGGAGTGCCAAGCTTCCTACCTGGAATGATTCGGGGATAAGGGGGTACGACTTTCAGCTCTAGGTGGGAATGGTGGAGGATTTATTCACCCTTCCTTTCCAGCAGATCTGCCCCAATCCCTAGGCGGGGCTGCAGCCCAGCAGCCCTGCCTTCTTCATGATAATACAATTTTATATGTTAAACAACAGATGTCAAACAGGAAAAAAAAGAGGCAGGCCTTGGCTTTTCTTTTCCTATGGCCCTTGTTCCCTCCACCCCTCTAAAGCAGCCATTTTTTCAGTTGCCATGACAGTGGTGTAGGAGTTTATCATTTTCCCGGGCCTGCTGTATGTTAATGTGGAATCAATGCAGTCGAATTATCTGGGGAGGCTAAAAAAGGTGCAGGGGACCCAGCCTGCCCTGCCGCTCCATCCCCCACACCAGCCTCAGTTTCCACTTTGGGGAGCAATGTATGTAAAGTCCAAGTTTCACTTGCCTATTAACATATCAGTTACAATCCGGCACGTGTTTATGAACACGCTGGCCCTGCTGCCTTTGAAAGGAACAAAGGCACACTAGCATCCAGAGATTATATTTGGGCACCACCTAAACCAACTCTGCCCTTCCACCCGAATCCCCAAAACATCACAGTCTACACTGAGGAAGCTCCCTGGAAAAGTCCCAAACTAAGAAAATATCATAATGTTTCCATAAGAATACTTTATAACAAAGGTGTTAAAGAAGTCAAGAGAAAAAAATCCATCTGTCTGGCATGAAAGGAATCAGAATAAATAAATAAAAACTTATTCTTTAGAAGTGAACTGAAAGTCAGAAGGTGGAGGGTCACTTTTCTTGGTTCTTTCGGTCTGTGTGAAACCCTTTGTCAATCTGAGAGAATCTTTGAGTTGGGGGCCTCAGAGTTAACTGTGCTTAAACAGAGGGTCACAAAGAAAAGAAGAAGTTCTTCTTTCTTTCTTTCTTTCTTTCTTTCTTTCTTTCTTTCTTTCTTTTTTTTTAAGCTGCAGAACCAGAGCAGGACAGAAGGAAAATTAACCCCGAGTGATTGATAGCATGCTCGGTGTTATTCCCCCCCCCCCTCAGTTTCCAACAGAATACGGCAGTGCCTGTCAGCCGATTCTTCCTAATCCCTTAAAAAAAAAAATCTTGAGTCAGTGAGCCTCTAAAATGATTGCTTCAATTCTCAATTCTCAACAGTTGCTTTCTTTCACATTGTCCTGCCTTCCGAGGCATCTGGCACATCTTATTCCTTTTTTGTTATTTGGAGTTGTTCTTTTATCATTTACCCTCAGGAAGCAGCAGCCTTAGCTGGCTGCAGATAAGACCTCTATCCAGATGTGCATATCAAAGGGGGAAGAGCTACTTATTAAGAAAAACTTTCTTCTTAAGCCCAGCTCCTGTTCAAAGGAGTGAGAGCCCGTGGCGTCAGTGACAGGCTGGTAATTCAATGCCTGGTCCCCACCATGCCTGGATGGGGTGGGTGTCGGAGTATTTGGCGAGATCTGAGTTTTAGAGTTGAAAAGGGTAACAGTGCATCTTCCCCAGATGGGGGCATTTACATGGTGCTAGGTTTATTCTGGGGAAAACCGAATGCACCCCAAGTAGGTGAGCTAGAGCTAATGCTGAGGAATAGATTCTGGAAGACTAAAATGATTTTTCAGAATAGTGAAATTCGTTTGCATGTAAACTATTGGATTTCCACAGCTGTCAACCTGCACTTCCTCTGGCTTTGAAAATATGTTTAATAATACCAGACACATGCAGAACCCCAGACTGTCAGCACAGTCTTACCACTACTCTCAAGCAAGCTTGCTCAGTTATGCAAGCCTTTTTTGCAGAATTTTAAATGCGCAAATGCAGATATCAAATACCCCATGGGGGCTCCTGAAATGGGGCTCAGTGGGTAAAGACACTTGCTGCCAAGCTTAATAACCGGAGTCTGATTCTTGGGACCCACTTGGTGGAAGGAGAGGGCAGGACTCTGAGATTGTCCTCTGACCTGAACATGTTCTGTGAGGGGTCCCATGATAATCGTAAAATATGTAACAGAATTTTGTTTTAGAGAAGCCACATTAGGTCAGGCATTATGCCTTTAAACCCAGCACTCAGGAGGCAGGCAGAACTGAGTTAAAGGCCAGCCTGATCTACAGAGTGAGTTCCAGCATAGCCAGGACTACACAGAAAAACCCTGCCCCCATCTGCCCAAAGAATACCACAGACCTATGTACCTGGTCTGAAGAATGAAGTTACAAACTCTATGGTGATATTTAATAAAAATAAAATCTGCAGCAGGGTTTGGGGAAATGATCTATGGTTAAGAACATGCACTGGCCTTGCAGAGGACCCAAGTTCAATCCCCAGCACCCATATCAAGCAACTCACAACTGAGTGTAATTACAGGGGACTCTGTGCCTCAGGCCCCTGCAGATACACCCACTCAGGATCACAAACCCACACACAGAGAGAATTAAAAACACAAAATTTAAATTTAAAAATCTGCATGGATTTTAGCTAGATGGGCTTTATTATTTCATGAGAGCAGGGTTTTTGTTTTTTGGAGACCACAACAGACTATACGGGAACCTGGGATGTCCTATGCCTATGGAAATACATGTCCAGCAACCAGAGTGTCTGCAGAACCATGAGAGGGGCCAGCCAGGTTCTAAGAGACAGTGGTCTCTCACATCCCAGGAGGAAGGAGCTGTTACTCTTTGGGCACAGGTGGGAAGGAAGTAGCCCGAGGCTCAGGCTTCCGCAGGATCCATCCTGCCCTTCAGTAAACCTATGGCTTTTAGGCAAGGGTGGGGTTTAGGCCTTCTATGCTCCTGAGCATGTCAGCATACACCAAACACAAGTGCATCTCTCTTCTGAATCTGAGGTCCTTCTGGTCCTGTCCCAGGAAAGCCCCCAACCCCACCCCACCCTCACCCCCACCAAGTCTCCTTCTCTCAACGGTTCTATCTGGTCAGTGCTAGTGGGGTTTAAAGCTGAGGGTTTTCCCAAAGATAACAAGAGACTTGAATATTTTGGTTACCATGGGGACCATCTCCAGTGCACAAATATCCTCATTTTGGGCTGATGGCATCTTCTGTGCATTTGAGTCTCACACACACACACACACACACACACACACACACACACACACACACACACACACACGAGCACAGAGTTAGAAGCAGGATCATAGAAACTAGAAGCAGAGGAAGTTGTTCGGTGCAGGAATGACAGACGCAGTAGCCATAGAATTGAATCCAGGAGCAGAATCCAGGCTCAGCAGGGACCCCAGCCCAGGTGCCATGACCTATCTGCCTTGTGACTGAGTAAATGCTGGTACAGTCCTGACTGCTCCAGCCTAGCCAGCTGACTCTCCAGAAAAGACACTGTGACCTTTGGAATGTAGTTTCAGTGGCCAGTCCCTTGCTGCCTATCTTCAGGAAGAGAAATGGGTGGGAAGACACCCCAGGGTGAGGGACACAGGACTAAGCATGCACCAGTCAAGACTACTGGGTCTTAGGGTTCCCACTCGTTTAAAAAAATAAAAAAATTGGGTTGATATTAATGAAGAGGATAATTAAGGGAGAACTCAGATTCTGTAAACATTAGTGAACTTTCCATTCAATGTGTTGGATACTCTCAGGCTATGGTTTGTAAAAGAATAGCAACTTTCTATTGCTGTGATAAATACCTGGATGTCTGGGCCGTAGCTCAGGTCAGGAAGTACTTGCTATACAAAGATGACATGAACCTGAATTCAAGCCCCAAAATCTGTGTAAAGAGCCAGACATAGTACTGAGCAGTTGTAATCCTGTCACAGAGGATGTAGACAGAGAGAGAAAGAGAGTTACCAGTCAGGCAAAGTGATACACACTTTTAATCTCAGCACTTTGAAAGGCAGGAACTTTGAGTTCAACATTAGCCTGGCCTACATAGAGAGTTCTAGGCTAACTAGGACCACATAATGAGATCCTGTTTAAAAATAATAATGATTTAGGGTTTCTATTGCTGTGGGAAACACCATGACCAAAGAGCAAGTTGGGGAGGAAGGGATTTATTTGGCTTATGCTTCCACATCACAGTCCATCACTGAAGGAAGTCAGGACAGGAACTCAGCCAGAGCAGGAACCTGGAGGCAGGAGCTGATGAGAGGCCATGGAGGATGCTGCTTACTGGCTTGCTCCTCATGTCTTTCTCAATCTGCATTCTTATAGAGCCCAGGACCACCAGCCCAGGGATGGCACCACCCACCATGAGTTGGGCCCTCCACCACTGATCACTAATTGAGAACATGCCTTAAGGCTGGATCATATGTAGACATGTCCTCAGCTGAGGCTCCTTTCTGTCTGATGACTCCAGCTTGTGGCAACTTGACACCCAAAATTAATTTTCAAAAAAGGATAAAGAGTAGGAAGAAAATAAGATACTTTCTAATGGGCTGGAGAGATGGCTCAGTGGTTAAGAGAACTGGCTACTCTTCCAAAGGATCCAGGTTCAATTCCCAGCACCCACAGAGCAGCTCCTAACTGTTTGTAACTTCAACTCCAGGGAATTTGACATCCTCACACAGACATACATGCAGACAAATCACAAATGCCCATAAAATAAAAATAAATGAATCGGGGCTGGAGAGATGGTTCAGCGGTTAAGAGCACCGTCTGCTCTTCCAGAGGACCCGGGTTCGATTCCCAGCACCCACATGGCAGCTAACAACTGTCTGTAGTTCCAGTTCCAGGCAAAACACCAAGGCAAATAAATAAATAAATAAATAAATAAATAAATAAATAAATAAATAAATAAATAAATAAAGTTTAAAAAAAAAAAATAAATGAATCATTAAAAAAAAAGATAATTTCTAAAGTAACCTGGATTTTAGTGTCAACTGCAAAGCTCACCTTGAGAAGCCACTGTCTCTGGTTCTCAGTCATCTGCACATGACGTAGACACTATGGTCTTCCCCGTATGTTGTTACACCAAGCACTGAATAAACAGTAGTCACTGGCATGCCAGCTGGGGCTCGTGTTCTGACCACCATGACTTTTATTTTGGCTCAGACAGAGCCTATTTGGTGGGCTCTAAAAAATCTGGTCCAGAATCAGAATCTTCATCCTCTGACTTCCCAGAGCGATGGGTACCCTCGCCATCTCCTACAAAAAATGTGAGTGGGGATAACTCCTCACATGTTAACAAGCCCCAGGGTTTGAGGCCAGCATATCTATCTCTGAGTGGAGGAGGCCAAACCACCTCCAGATTTCATTTCAGTTTCCTATTATCTGCTTCTGAAAGGGACAACTGAGCTCTTGTTTGAACAGCTTTGGCGAGCCCAGAGGAAAAACTGTTCATCCTGGAGCACACAAAGGATTTGCTTCCCATACTCTGGGTGTCAATTGTTTCTTAATGCAAAATTGGGTTCCAGAACAGAGACAGTGGGGGAGAAAGAAAGATTATCTGGCCTCCACAGTGAGGGGTCAATAACTGACAGGAATAAATGTCTTCTCTTCTCTCTTTGCAACTGAGAAATGCTGCCAGCTTCTCTGGCCTCCTTTTCCTGTGGCCTTAAACCATCACCATGCAGAGTCGTGTTTGTTGAGTCAATAGAGAGACAATGAAGGAGAAACACAGGGCACTGACTTAGTTGAAATTTTAGCTACTCAGGTTCCCTCAAAATCACACACAAGCAAATGTGTGTGATTCCCTCCCTAAACTTGAATGCAGAGCCCAGTGCCCTGGGTGTGGCTTTTGCATTAACTTCTGTACTAAAAAGAATGGCACGCTAAATTGTGGCTTTATGGTTGTATTTAAAACAAAACAAAAATTTTAAAGGAAGAAAACAAAGAAATACAGAAAGGAAAAAACAAAAACAAAAAACACAATCAAGCAACGTAGGTCTAAGATTCCTGTCTCTGTTCTGGAGAACAAGTATTCAAATGAATCCCCCCTTTAGCAGTAGCTAAGATTCTATAATTCCTGGGGGGGGGGGTTGGCCTGGGCCTTTATACTAAAAATAAATAAATAAAAATAAAATCTACGAAAATTAACTTATTTTGTGTTGTTTTCAACCAAACACCGGTCATAACTGCAGCTCGGACATTATCCTCTCGTCAGTTCTAAGGATGTTATGAAGGCCTTTTGTGCTCTGTTTGGTTTGGTTGGTTAGTTTTGGGGGAGGGAAGTCCTGGGAACCTCAGAGAAGAATATTCCTCCGCACTTTGCAGTCAGCTTGAGCTGATCAGACAGAAAGTCAATTCTTTTGAGAAAACAAAAGTATTTTTTAAGAAATATGCTGTTGTTTCCCCCAGGGAGTTGTGTAATAATTTCATGCCCCAGCTTTTCTTTCTCTCACTTTTTCTTTCTTTTTTTTTTTAATTAATTTGTGTGTGAATGTGTTTGCCTGTGTGGGCTTTTCTGTGTGCACCAGTTTCGTGGGGTGCCCATGGAAGCCAGGAGACAGCATTGGGTACCCTGGAAGTGGAGTTATAGATGGTTGTGAGCTACTGGGACCAGACCAGGGCTGCTACAAAAGCAGTGAGCACTCTTTTTTTTTTTTTTTTTTAAACTTTTATTTTATATGCATTGGTGCTGTGTCTTTGTGAGGGTGCCGAATCCCCTGGAGTTGGAGTTATAAACAGTTGTGAGCTGCAACGTGAGTGCTGGGAATCGAACCTGTGTTCTCTAGAAATGCAGCCAGTGCTCTCAAATGCTGAGCCATCTCTTCAGACAAGCAGTGAGCATCCTTAACTGAATTGCAGAGCCATGCCTCCAGTCCCTCCTATTTTGTTTTAGCTGTACTATGGAAATTTTCAAATCTTTACCAACATAGACAAGAACAGCATGAGTCCTTCACAGGCTTCTCTTCTACTCAAGACAGGTTTGTTTGTTTGTTTGTTTTGTTGATGTGGTTGTTTGTGAGATAAGAGTCTCACTGTGTGGCCCTGGCTGTCTTGGAACTCACTATATAAACCAGGCTGGCATTGAATTCTTTTTTTTTTTTTTTTTTTTTTTTTTTTTAAACTTTATTTATTTGCCTTGGTGTTTGCCTGGAACTGGAACTACAGACAGTTGTTAGCTGCCATGTCGGTGCTGGGAATCAAACCCAGGTCCTCTGGAAGAGTAGACGGTGCTCTTAACCACTGAGCCATCTCTCCAGCCCCCCTTTTTTTTAAAAAAAAAAAAACTTTATTTATTTATTTATTTGCCTTGGTGTTTGTCTGGAACTGGAACTACAGACAATTGTTAGCTGCCATGTGGGTGCTGGGAATCGAACCCGGGTCCTCTGGAAGAGCAGACAGTGCTCTTAACCGCTGAGCCATCTCTCCAGTCCCTGGCCTTGAATTCTTAACAGTCCACCTGCCTCAGTCTCCCTAGTGTTGGGATTAAAGACACACCACACACCAGCTATAGGTTATTAAAATAAATCCTTTTAATTTATGACCAAGCACCAGGGTATATCTACATGCCCAGCTGGATGCTCATGGGTGACTAGTGACCAAACCAGAATATTCTAAGGTAAAAGTTCTTTTATCTTTCCTGGCTTATTTTGATTTCATGTAGTCCAGACTAGCCTCAAACTCAAGGTCCTCCTGTGTCAACATCTGAGTGTAAAGATGACAGGCATGTGCCACCATGCTCAACTTTGCTCTTTCTTTCTTTCTAAATTATTTATTTATTATGTACACAGTGTTCCTCTTGCACATATACCTGCACGCCAGAAGAGGCCACCAGATCCCACTATAGATGGCTGTGAGCCACTCCGTGGTTGCTGGGAATTAAACTCAGATTCCCTGAAAGAGAAACCAGTGCTCTTAACCTCTGAGCCATCTCTCCAGTCTCTCCTTTATGTCTGTCTATATCTGTGTCTGTGTACACATGTGTGTGGAGACCAGAGGACAAGCTTTGGTATTGTTCCTCTAATGTTATCCACTATGTTTTTTGAGAAAGAATCTCTTTTGTCTAAGTTCATCAAGTGAGCTGACTCCTCAAGAATCTGCTTGTCTCTGCCTTCTTGGAGCTGGAATGCCATCATGCCTAGCTTTTTTTTTTTTTTTTTTTTTTTTTTTTTTTTTTTTTTTTTTTTTTTTTTTTTTTTTTTCCTTTTTTTTTTCTTT
>PVIH01004898.1:120939-132441 GCA_004025045.1 Sigmodon hispidus | reverse complement strand
TTTTTCCTCTCTGGCCTTCTTCACTAACCCATTGTAGCTCTCTAGCACTTACAGCAGGAGCTTGTGCGTACCCTAACCCTTGCAAAGTCTGACTGGAGATTTGAACTGGCCACCCTGATGGCCAATCCTTTTTTGCAATAATACTTTTGTCAGCACCTGTGTCTAGCAGCCCAGTAATCCTTTTTCCATCCACTGTCAAGGTCATTATGGGTCTGTCATTGAGGTCCAGGCTCAGGCAGGCAATATCAATTCCTGTAGAGCCAAATCCCTGCTCTCCTCTTTTTTTATTGTTAGCCTGAAACTTGCCATGTAGACTGAGCAATACTAACAGCTGTGCTATTCTGTCTCCTGGTGATATTGGAAAAATTCCTTTTGGGGATTCTACCATAATTTTAACAACTCCTGTGTAGTCTGAGTCCACTACGCCTGGATGCACTTTCAAGCCTTTCAAAGTAGAGGAAGATCTGCCTAACAGAAGTCCTACAGTATCAGGTGGTAGGGGTCCTTTAAAATCTGACTCAATAAGCTACACTCCCATCTGAGGGGTTAATACAAGTCTGGTAGTGGTGCAGAGGTCCAGTCCTGCTGCACCTGTAGTGGCTCACCTTGGCCATGTGGTGGATCGAACAATGGCCTCCTGTTGGCAGGTGTCCAGCAGCTGTTCTGCTCCATTGCCCCATATATTTGAGGGCCCTGGGAACGAGGGCCCCATCTCCCATTTTTTGGCTGGCTAGGATGTGACTGAGGTAATGATTGACCATTTGCATCCTTTACTGACCTGCATTCATTAGCCCAGTGGTGTCCTTTCTTGCATCTAGGACAGAGCCCTGGCATGGGTCTTTGGTTAGAATTAATAGCAGAGGTGCCCTGTCCTGTTCTCCGGGGGCAGTCCCGTTTCATGTGACCAAACTTACCACAGGAGAAACATGCCCCTAAGGCTTTGTCTCCTCCTCTCTTAGCTCTAGAGAGCTGCATCACTGCTGCAGCAAGCCCTGCATTAGACAAGGCCCCCCCCCAGCTCTCGGCAGCATTTCATCCATACTTCAATGTCCCGATGCCTGTAAGGAGTTATGGCAGCGCAACATTCTTTAGTGCACTGTTCATAGATAAGCTGTTTGACTAGGGGCAGTGCAGTTTCTGCATCTCCAAACATCCTCCCTGCTGCTTCCATCATCCTGGCTACAAAGTCTGAGAAAGGCTCTGTGGCTCCCTGAATAATTTTAGTGAGGTTTCCATTCACTTCCCCTCTATTAGGGAGCGATTTCTATGCTCTGAGAGCAATCTTGTTAACCTGTTCATACACCTGAAGTGGGTAGCCTGTCTGATTGCGAACATCGGAAAACCTTCCTGTTCCCAGCAGCATGTCCTGATCCCAGGCTACATTACCAGCCTGTCTGTTTGCTGCTGCTTCCTGCCCTGCAAATTCTGTCATAAATGATTTCCAGTCAAGGTACTGTCCTGGATTCAGGCATGCTTTAGCTAAGCTGGTCCAATCTCGAGGGGCCATGGCTGATGCTGTTAACGCTTCAACTTGTGCTAACGTGAATGATGCAGCCACCCCGTAAGTTCTCACTGATTCAGCCAAAGATTTAACTGTTTTAAAGTCTAACATCTGATGATACCTGTTCTGTTGATTGTCCTCATACACTGGGAAAGCCAGCGTTAAGTGTGGCCGCAGCTCTCTCTGCACTTCACGCCAAACTGCACTGTAATCTGGCACACATGCTCCACAGGGATAAGGAGGTGGGGCGAAAGGTGCTGATGGTATTACTTCTCCACTAGGTGTTTCTCTTGCTCTTTCTTTGTGCCGTTTCAGCTTAACGAGCTGAGCAGGTCTCATTTCCTTTTCCCTCTCTGACTCCGACTCTGAACTACTTGTGTCGTTCATCATCAGATGACATGAGACACAATTCCTCCAGAGACAGCAATGTTGGATAGATATTGCCTCCTCCGCATGCTCCTTGCTCCTGGCTCTGAGATTCTCTGTCTGACCGTTCCTCCTTCAACTTTGCTAATTCCTCAGCTCCCCGCTCTAATTCGGCTGCTCCTACATGATTGTCCAGGCATTCCCTAATCATCGACCAGATTGGCATAATTCCAGGAGGGAGGTTGCCCTCTTTCTGGGCACGAGTAAGGTCTCTGCCCAGTTTCTCCCAGGGGCTTCCTGTAAGAGAACCACTCACTAAGAACCAAGGTGCACAATGATCTACAGCGTCTAAGAATGCCTGTAAATTCTGTGCTTTCATTTTTACTCCATTAGTCTTGAATAATTCCTTTAAGGCTATCATGATCGGATGTGATTGATTAACCCCCATTTTCCGGGTCCCTTAGTTTCCTGTGTACCTTAATTATTTTTCCCGATCCTAGTTCTGACAGCCCCAAGATTCCCGATCAGGTTTCAATCATGCGTCCGTGATTTCCCCAATCCTCTGCCTTTATCTACAGGCAGAGTTCCTGCTTCATGCAGGTCTCACTCTATGTCCAATGAGACTTATCCGGCTAGCCCCCCTGCTTACCACAGTTCTGAATCCTTCGTGGGAGAGTTTTTTCTCTCTCCCCGTCCGGGCCACCAGCTGCGCCGCGCCCAGTCCTGTCCAGCAGGAAAAGACACAGCACCAGGATTCTTCTGTGGTAATTGACCAGGTCCTTTATTGTTACAGATACTTCTTGCAGTAGTAGCCCCTTGCAGTAGTAGTTCCTGCTCCCAACCTGTGCAGCCAGTTTTAAGCTCTAGTCCTTCACTCAGCTAATGCCTCATGGGCCTTCACCATAGGGCCACGCACACGGAAGCAAGCTAGTCAATTCAGCACATCCCATGGATGGAGTTAATTATTACTAGAAGCATTCGCCATCAAGAAGGCGGGGAACAGGAGCCAGTGTCATCTTTAAGGTGCGGCAGCTCCCAACAATTTCTTACATGTTTTATATGAAATGAAAATGTTAGAACATTTTTCTTAAATGTATTGCCGAAAATATGCTTCTAGAGAAAGGAACCCATCTATCAAAATAAGCAATTAGAAAAGAATGTAGCACATTTATACAGACTTACGTATTTCCATCTTTTATGATTTAAATCATTCAACTATATTCTAAGTATAAGAAATGGTGCTGAAATGTTTAATAAAAAATCACAAAGGCTTGGTATGTTGCTCAGTTGGTAGAATGCTAACCCAGCATGAACAAAACCCTGAGTTTGATTCCTATCATGGCATAAAGCTGGGCACTGTGGTGTATCCCTGTAATCCTAGCACTTAGGAGACAGATGGAAAAGAATGAGAAATTGAAGTTCAAGGTCATCCTTGGCTACATGGTAAGTTTCAGGATACCCAAGGCTACATGAGACCCTCTATAACACTACCACCCTCCAAAATAGAAGAAAGAAAACATAGAGGAAGCTCGGAAAATGATACTGAATAGCTACTCTGTCAACAATAGGACTTGTCAGCACTAGTCCCTTGAATACTGACACCTCTCTTTCAAATTTTCGGCATGTCCACCATCTTTAGCTGGATAACTGTACTCCACCATTACAGAAGGTAAGATCAGCTGTTTGAGATATAGTAAAAATAATATAAATATTTTACCCAGAGTCCTTTTTACTCACAAGAATTTTAATTAGTGTATTTATATTCATGCAGAAGAAGGCATTTGTTTTAGACAGGCTTTGTTCCTTTGTCTGCTTTTCCCCTTGTGATGGAGGTACTGTTGCTGATATAAGTTACTGGGTTTCAGACTTCACCTATAAAGCATAATTCTACAGGCTGCAGTTTTACAGCTTGTTATTATAAAGACACAGCTCTTCCGATTGCTTATAAAACTATGCTTTATGAGGCCCTTACTGGGTGATACACTATTAGTGCTATGCCTAGACTCACCAGTGTTCATCCCAATGAATAACCAGCCTAAAATCTCACTGGGATGGCAGCCAATGCTGTGAAAAGCAAATGACAAGACAAGCCACACAACCTCCTTGACTTCATAGCAAGGGTTCCCCTCAGATGATTTTGCCTCTGTATTTGTCATTTGCCAATACTAGTGAAGTTTTTTTACAACTGTTTAAGTCAAAACCAAGAAAATATATTCAAAGATTCCCCTGTGAGGGTAATAATGGCACAGTGAATTGGAAAAAATATCCAAATGGCTTATAATTTTTTAAATTTTATTTGGGGAGGTTATAATATAATTTCAGAAACTACACTCATACAGTCTGACCAACATAACTTTCCAAACACAACCTAAACAAAAACAGCAACAAAAGACATATTAAAATGAACAAGGGAAAACCCAGGAGACCTCGATCTACACAAAGAACCACAGAGTACTAAGGAATGCTGAGTGGGAGAAATAGTCTTCCCCATGGGGCTGTCCTTGGCTTCTCTTAGCTGTGATGATTTTTTGGGTTGAGACAGACTGGTTAACCAATGCCAAATCAGGTCAGCTCTGAAAACATGCATATAAGTAGCATTATACAAGCAGAGCATTATTATTTAGGAATAATGTCTATATACATATAAATGTCTAGCAACAGCTAATGAAAAAAAGATCCCATGGATTCAAAAGAAAGCAAGAAGAGGTAAATAGGAGAATTTAGATGGAGGAAAGGGATTTTTTTTTAACAAACTTTAAACTTTTAGAATAGTGTTATATTTTCAGAGAATTTACAGAGATAGTTTCCAGCCAGCCTGTATTCATTTTCTCCTAATGCGAGCATCCAAAACATGTCACATTTGTCCTATCAAACAAGCCAGCTTGAGTGCAAACTATTACTATTCAGTACATTACTATTATGCAAATAAAGCCCATGATTTATTTGAATTTCCTTAGCTTAATCCTGGTGAATTTTTTTTTTTTTTTTTTTTTTTTTGCTTTAAAATCCCATGTATGGTGGCATGGGGCTCCCAGATAACCTGTTCTTGGCTTCTCTTGGCTGTGATGATTTTTTGGATCGCCCTTCCTAGTGATTGTTCAAGCCTGTGTTTCTCATGATTGCACGGGATACATGAGTATACAGGATGTTGACCACAGAATCCAAGTACCATTCTCGTCACAACTGATCACAGACCTGTACAATGAATGTGACTCAGCATGATCAATGAGGCTGATTACTGCAAATGTTAACTCTGATCTGTGAGCTGAGGTAGAGTTGAGAGTTGCCTAGCTTTTTTTATGAAATATCACTTCCCCTAACTCTTCCCAACACTGGGAAGTTTTTTTTGTTTTTTTTTTTATTTTTGGTAAGGAAGTTTCTTGTGTAGCCCACATGCACAAAGAGCATCATGCTCTACCTCTCTTAAAGGCAGAATATCAACACAAATCATTTGCTTTCCTCTGCATAGAAGAGTGATTTGTTCTCTCAATACTTAGTCTATACTCAATTATTTATTTTCAACATTACGGACATCCATCTTGTTCTTTGCTATATAATTCACTACCATCTTATTTATTTTGTTGCTCAAATTATTCAGGCATACCATTAGGAGCTCTGCCCGTTGACTCTGTGTTCCTTTGACAAAGCCTCCTTCTGTGTTTCTTAGTAATTCTTAAGGCTCTAGGACTAAAGACTGATCTTGGTTTATATTTTATGTCTTTTGCTTCAGCCTTAGAGTCAACCCTTTCTCTAAAGAGCTTTGTTTTTTCTCTCTCTCTCTAGAGAACTCAAAACTGATTAGTGTGTTTTAAATTTGGCTTAAACCCTGTTGTTTTGTTGTTGTTTTTTTTTTTTCAACTTTGTGCAAGGAAGTCCCATTTTACTTAAGGAGTTATTAAGACTCATGGAAATTTGGAACACGTAAAGATGTAACTTGGTGACTCTGCACTCATCTGCTGTACTAGTTACTGTTCAGTTGCTGTGATAAAACACCATAACCATGCAACTTAGAGAAGAAAGGGTTTATTTGGACTTATGGTTCTACAGGTAGAAGTCCATCGTCACAGGAAGATGAGACATCAAGAAGGAGGCATAGACGCAGGAGCAGGAATCTGAGGTCTCTTGTCTTAACCACAGCATGAAGTAGAGAGTAAACTAAAAAAATGTCTCTAAATCTCCTGAGCCCCCCAAACAGTGCCACCAATGAGAAACCAAACATTCAAATGCAGGAGCCAATGAAGGACATTTCTCATGTATACATAAAGTCATATATCCCATCATAGATACGGCAAAAATTAATAAAACAAATCAATGTGGTTTAAAGAATTATAAATACTATAGGCTAAAGACCAAAAGCTTAAACCTAATCTAAAATATAAAGTAGATCAAATGGTGTTCAATGCCCCTGAAGAAGATTCCAAATTTGACAAAATTACTCACTTCCCGAAGTCATTCTGTCCTGTTTGGTTGCTGAGCCTTTGGCTGCTTGATAAACACAGGGTCTATGTTCCTTTACAGACACAGCCATCTGTAAACCTCCCCTGGGATAACACTGAGCTGTGGCATCACTGTGGTCCTCCAACCTAACCAGACTCAGCATTTCTTTGTAAACACAAGACATCCATGCTACATAGAAGAGGATGAAACTGATGTGGCTATATTTACAGGAAACTACGGGGCAACTGATTTATGATGATCCTTTTATACCCTGTGAATATGTAGGACTCTCACTGGTTAATAATAAAGTTTATTGGTCTATGGCAAGTCAGGATAAGGTTAGGCAGAACAATCAAACTGAGCACTGGGATGAAGGAGCCACAAGCAAGTAGCCCAAGAAGCAAGATACCAGAGGACCAGTAAAGCCATGGACCACGTGGTAACACAGATGAATAGAAATGGGTTAATTTAAATGTAAGAGCTAATTAGTGATAAGTCTGAGATATTGGCCAAGAATTTTTGTAATTAATATAAACTTTTGTGTGTTTTATTTGAGACCAGGTGGTTGGGAAAGATAAAGTCCACCTCTGCTTACTGGCAACATCAGTAAGATAGGCCATAACCTAGAATCATAGAGTTTGCCTTCAAATCATGACCCACAATTTTAGCTGGGAAGTTGCCCAAATTATTCAACCCTCAGACTTATTTTACACAATGGTTTGGTTATAGGTATGACACAGGTATAGGTATAATGAAAGTTATTGAGCTAATATAATGGTTCTTATGAATGCCTACCAGAAAGTAAGTCTATAAATGTCACTTGTTACTTTTTAGCTCCAGATGAAGTGCCTGAGGCCTGGAGAGGCCATGCAGTTTTAACTGATTAACTGATTTAAATCCATGTCTTTCACTATGGGTTCCCAACTCTAGACTGTAGGGAATATGAGAATTTGTTATTCCCTAAACTTAAGGAGTTCAATATGAGCACAGTATACTGAAAAGAATACTTACATTATAGGAACTAGGTAGAAATTCCATAACTGCTTCTTACAGCTGTTTACTTAGAGACAGGTGTCAGGATATATTTTGTTACTAATTCAGTTGTAGACTTCATCCATAAGAGTACCATGTCTATGTATAGAGACAAGCTATGTTGTAAGTCTTCAGTTGAAGGTTCCCATGAAGGAAAAATAAAAGCTGGAAAAAAAAAAGAGAGCATTCTTTCATTTTTCTCTTGCTAAAAAGGAGGTAGAAGGAAAACACTGTATGAGACAGGGTATGTATAAATAAGGTTAATTTAAAACTTGTTTGGAAGCCATGTTTGCAGAATTGTATCGTCTATTGAAATAACAGGAAGTATTCTCAGATGTCACCAATGTGTTGCTGGGACACGCTGACCTCATAAAAGGAAAGCTTTTTCAATAAATGACAGAGTATCAATGCAATGTGTCCAAATATCATTGCTCATAATTAGTCACAATTTACCATTCTTGCATCCAGCACCTCTTGGCACGAGCATCACAGCAGACATCAATAGCTCAGTTCTAAGGAAGCTGGGAGCAATAGGATTTTGTGCTAACATAATCAGATACTAAATGCAATGTTTAATTATGATCCATTAGTTACCAGTCATCCACAGGATTCGGAAAAACATTGGCAAAAGATATTCCCATGTCTTTGAGGATTGTTTTCAAGTTATCAGGCTTCTACAGTAAAAGAAGGCTAGCCCTTAGCTGTCACTGAAAGCTTTATTTAAATATTTCATTGTCACGTTGTTTCTCTCAGTGTTTTCTAAGTGCTCCAGACAAGGCGGAGATGAGCTACTCTTGGTGTCCACCTTTATCTCCTTTCCTTCTCTTTCCTCTTTTGAAATGTTTACAATCAATGAAGCAGGTGAATGAAAAGTAACAAGAGGCAAGAAGCTGGGCGCTTGAGAAGCCAGACTAGATAACTCAGATCCTGACACTGCACCACTAAATGTGCCATGTGGCACATATTAGTCATGTGTCAGAAGCAGTCAGCTCATGAACCAAGAATAAAGAAAACAGCCCTATGCTTAAAATGTTAGGGGCACCTTTAAGTGTTCCTGGCACGCCATGTGGTGGACCCAACAAGGCGCCAGGTGAAATAAGAATTCCTGGCATGTAATGGCCATGTGGTAAAGCCACCGTGGCGCTCAGAGGACACGCCCCTAGGCGTGGCTACGTGCATCGTGCCCACCCCATCTCTTAAAAAGAAACACGACGTCGCAGACCGCTCTCTCTGCCCTTTTCCCCTATTCTCTCTCTGTGTCTTTTCTCCCTCCTGCTCTTCTCCGGGTACCCGCCTCTCGGTAACTCTATGAAATAAACTCTCGCATGGCACCTAGTAAGGAATGCGCATGTCTCTCCCCACGTGCAAAAAAATCTAACAGCACCCGTTTTAATCTTTGCCTTATCTCTACCTTCCTCCCAGCTTCTCTTCCTCTCTTTACCTTCTCTTTCTTCTTCCTCCTCCTCTCTCTTTCCTTCAGAAATGTTTCTTGAAAACTAAATTGTACATCATCTCCTAGATAACATTGATGAAAGAAACACTATTTTAATTGCTTTTCTAACCACTGTGATAGGCTCAGCTCCTCACCAGCCACCTAGAGTTCTCAGCAAGCAGTGAGCTGACGCTGTCCTAACTGAAGCAGTGCCCAACATCTGTGACAGGTGCTTTCAACCATCCCGTTCTGGCACAAATGTCAGCAGCATCTCTTCCACAGCTATTTTCCACAGCCATCAAGTGTGTCCTAACCCTCCATAAAGACAGCATCCTGAACTGTATTCATTCCCATAGGATTTTCAATTTACGAAGTGGAAGAGTCCCCCCAAAAAAAGAAAAAAAAAGAGGAAAAGAGGAAGCTGACAGGAAGGGGAACCTCTAAAACCACAGGACAAGTCACTAGGAGCACCCGAGGCTGCTTGGACCCTAGGACATTCCGGTCCCTAACAATGATGAGGGAGATGTTGAAAGGAATAAAAATTATCAGACAAAAGAAACAGAGATTCACACGACACAGGGCACAATAGAGAGAGATCTACATGATGACTCTCATGACACAATTGACACAATTGACGGATGGTGGGAGAGACCCTCTGTGAGAGGCATACATCGGGCAATGTCGCTTCGAGGCATTTTGATGGCTTTTTGAATTTTAAAAGGTGTTGAACTATGTGTGTCTTATTTATAATAGATTCCCATGAAGATGCAACGTGTTTATGTTTGAATAATAAGAAAGCGCAGGGTTGAAAAGCAGAGGCCTTTGTTTCACTGGTTTGTTGGTGCTATTATATAGAGTCAAGAAGTGGGCCATTTTCAGAACATGCTGAGAATATACTAACTACGAAATTGGGTCCATGAAAAACTAGAGGAGTTTTCAAAGTTATTTCCTGTTTCTAAATATTCTCTGAGGCCTGATAAGATGATTAATCCATGAGGGCATTTGTCACCAAGCCTGAGGACATGAGTTCAATGCCCAGAACCCACAGGGTAGAAGGGAAGCACCTACTCCAGCAAGCTATCCTCTGAACTCCACACAAGCTGTCACACACCTGCACACACATGGCACACACATGGGCACATGCATGGGTATACACACACACATAAAACAAATAAATGTTTGAATTATTCTTCTGTATTTCAGCTTTAACTGTTGCTCATATTATCTGTGTGCAATGAAAATCACCACTTTTAGAAGTTATACTGACAACTCTTTCTTAAGAAGCCTGTGTCCATGCTTTGGATATATGTTGTTAGTTTTGAGTTGTTTTGCATATGCTATTATTTGCTTATTTGTTTGAAGACAGAACTGGTTGTCCCAGGCTGGCTTCAAACTCACTATGTAGTCAAAGAAGGCCTTTATTTTATAATCTTTCTAACTCCACCTCTCTTGTGCTGGGATTACAGTCATGTATCACCACACCCAGTTTATATGGTAGTGGGGCTAGACAACTAACCTATGTTATAAGAGGTTTCTGGTCTAGCCTAGCCTCATGGTCCGGACATGCTCATGATTGCTTTGCCCCCCAAAATGACTCAGATGCTTATATTAATTATATGCTGCTTGTCCTATGGCTCAACACATATTGCTAGCTAGCTCTTACATCTTAACTCAACCCATTTCCATTCATCTGTCCTGCCACATGTCTCGTTGATTACTTATTTCTTCACATCTTACCTCTTGGATGGCTGGATCATGTCCCTTCCTGATTCTGCCCTTCTTTTATCTGTGCTCAGATTTCCCACCTGCTTCTTAGATGCCTTGCCATAGGTCAAAACAGTTTTTTTTTTTTTACCAATGATATTTACAGTGTACAGAAAGACATCCCACATCAGAGCTCTATCACTAGTCCATACTCTTTTTTCTAAGTGGCTCCCTCTCTCATAAAGCCTGTGCTTAATCAAAGAACCAGTTTGAAAAACATTTAGGAACAAGGCATACTGGTGCATGGTTCCATGTTCTTAATTTAAGGTCTGAAATAAAGATGTCTCAGAGAATACACAAACCCAAGTGGAAGTTTAGGGTATGAAAAAAACAAGAAAATATGTGGGTGACAGCAGGAAAATTTAAGCATTACACAGCTCCTATGAAGTTACTAATAAGTACTTTACAAGAAAAGCTTGCGAAATGCTTTCCCACACCGCTCCAGCAGCTGCACAGTGCATGGAATACCTTCTATCACAGTTGGGAAGAGGGCTCACAGGGGCTGGGTAATCTGCATATGGTTTCAAGTCTGGAGCCCAAGCAGCAGAACAGGTGTATAACCTGTGACATGCTTATTGCTATTACCATCACCACTGTTCTCACCCCAGATCATCACACATCTAGAAACTAACTTACTGTATGATTTTAGAATCAATGCAAAGCAGAAACTCACCTAATCCAGGTAACTTTATGTTCACTTTAAATAACTGTGTCTGTGTTGTTTCAAGTATGATTTTAAAGTATGTTCTTGAAACTTTTATATTTTTATTATTTATTTATTTACCTTTTAGTTTTTTGGTTTTTTTTTTTTTTTTTTTTTTTTTTTTTTTTTTTTTTTTTTTTTTTTTTTTTTTTTTTTTTTTTTTTTTTTTTTTTTTTTTTTTTTTTTTTTTTTTTTTTTTTTTTTTTTTTTTTTTTTTTTTTTTTTTTTTTTTTTTTTTTTTTTTTTTTTTTTTTTTTTTTTTTTTTT